>VZQC01010358.1:1487551-1675304 GCA_009823505.1 Rhizomys pruinosus | reverse complement strand
ATATATATATATATATATATATATATATATGGTTTCTACATATTGACTTTTGTAATAGTGCTCCATTATATACTATTAAAGAACTGGATAAATGAACTGAATATGTTGAAATGTGCCCCCCCTACAAGACTATGCAGTTTGCACTTCTGCCAAGTGTAGTTTGAGAGTGTTTCCACAAATATTATCAATGCTAGATATATTAATTTTTAAAATATCCTTCTGATGGATAAAAAACAGAAAAGTTTTTGAACTACCATGAGATTACCAACTGTTATTGTGACTCTCTTTTTGTGGCAGTCATCTTTCATTCTGTTGCCTGTTTTGTATCCTTGGCCATTGTCTATGTCCCTTCTATATATGAGCTGCACCAGTTGTCTATTCTGTGTGCTACCTATGTGTTCTCATCCTTTATTTTTGGTTTATTATTCTTTTCACACAGAAGTTTTCATGTTTTATCATTGAGTCTTTTACATTTTTCGTTTAGAATATCGATTTCCTTTTCTACCTTTTCAGAGCACTGTCTTGTCAAAAAAAATTTTTTGGTCTTTTTGAGACAGGGTCTCCCTGTAGATCTGTCTGTACTGGAACTCACTCTGTAGATCACACTGGCCTTGAAGTCACAGAGATCCACATGCATCAGCCTCCTGAGTCCTGGGATTAAAGGCATGTACCATCATCCCCAGCTCAAAAATATATTTTACAATTTTATATATGATTTTATTTTTTTATTTTTTTTAATTTATTGGTGGAAAAAATACAGGTCCAGATGGAAGAACTCTAGAAAAACAAAGTCACTGACAATGACAGACTGACTTCCCTGTGCATAGCCCCCAGGGGTAGGCACCCACGCTCCTAAACCCTCCTCTCCATCCTAGCTCTCAGATGAGTATAGATAATACTGCCTTTATAAAAAGACCAAGGCAACCCACACGACTGCCACAGGCATGCACGCTCATCCTCATCACCACACATCCGTGTTGTGACCATTGTTACCATGTCCAGTTAAACACATACAGTAAACTCATTTTTTTTAACAAAAAGTACTTAAAACCGTCCTATACAATTGTTTTTTTCTTCATTTTCAACCAATAAGATCAAACTTTTGTCTATGAATAATACTGAAAAAATATTCTTAGATTTTAAATAATGTGCTGTCGTTCCCAACTTTACATGAACTGGCTCAGTATCACAAATTGAGCTCTCCTTTGGAAAATATAGAAGCTACAAATATATAGAAAATATGATTTTATTTTTTATTTTTTATTTTTTGGTCTTTTCCAGATAGGGTCTCCCTGTAGCCCCAGCAGTCCTGGAACTCACTCTGTAGATCAGGCTTGAACTCAACAAAGATCTGCCTGCCTCTGCTTCCCAAGTGCTGGGATTAAAGGCGTGCACCACCATGCCCAGCTATATGATTTTATTTTTAAACTCAATAGAAAGGTACTTTATTTTGCATTTTGTAAGATGTAACTTTAATTTTTCCAATATTATACATAATTATCACAAAAGTAATTGATTAAAATATTTTCCATTTTGATTTGAAATATAATGAGTGTTACCAGAAGTAAATAGATTTTCAAACTTAAACCCATACCAATTTTTAACAAGTTTAATTTTTCATATAAGCAGTAAATATACACAGGATTTTTAAGCATATTTGTTATTTTAGTCTGTAGGCTTATTTTCCATATTCAGTTATTTTCTGGTCAGGCAAGGTGGCACACTTGGAGCAAGAGGAAGACAGACCTGTGAGTTCAAGGACAGCCTGATCTATATAGATAGATAGATAGATAGATAGATAGATAGATAGATAGATAGACATATCTATATCTATATCTATATCTATCTATAGATAGATTGATGAGAGAGAGAGAGAGAGAGAGAGAGAGAGTTATTTTCAGCCAACCTAGAGGAGCAGGCCTTCAACCCAATGAAGGAACACTCGAATTTTGCATCAGATTACAATCAACAAATTAAACCTACATGTCAAAAGCACAACAAAAAATCAACAGCATGGGAAAAGCAAACAATAAATCCCCACCAAATTCTATCAGTCCTACAGAAGACTCCAACCACGAGTTCTCCCTAAAGGTAAACCAGGACACAGATCTTAAAAGAACAATCATAGAAATACTCAAAGAAATCAAGGAATGTAAAGAACAAATCAAAGAACTAAAGGGAGAGAACAACAAACTCAGGAAGGAACTAGAGGGAGCAAAGGACAAATGCTGAAATGAAGTGGAAACACTGAAAAGATCCCATGCTGAAATGAAACAGGAAACTGACCAGAGAATCAAGGATCTAGAAGGAGAGAAGGACAAGCTCCACAAAGCACAAGATGAAATGAAAAAGGAAATCAAACACACATCCAATCAGCAGGAAAGGATGGGAGAAAGGCTCAGTAACAGATTAGATGAAACAGAAAATAGAATATCAAGTTGGGAAGATAAGATAGAAGAACTAGAATGTTCAATAAAGGATTATGAAAAATTACAAAAAAAAATGAGTGGAACAATCATGAATTGTGGGACACTATGAAAAGTCCAAACCTCTGCATCATAGGGATAGAAGAAGGAGAAGAATCCCATGACAATGGTATTAATCAGATCTTCAAAATAATAATAGAAGAAAAATTTCCCAAACTGAAAGAAGACAAACCCATACAAATTCAAGAAGCACATAGAACACCAAATAGATAAGATCAGAAAAGAAACTCCCCATACCATGTCATAGTTAAAATAATGGATGCCAAAAACAAAGACAAAATCCTGAAGCGCAGGAGAAAAAAACAACAGTTACATATAAAGGGAAACCCATCAGAATCACAGCTCACTTTTCAAACTATGAAATCCAGAATAACATGTACCAAAGTATTCCTGGTACAAAACAACTATAGATGCCAACCCAGATTACTATACCCAGCAAAAATGTACATTATACTTGAAGGCGAAAAAAATCTTTCATTATATAAAATAGACGAAAGAATTCATGTCCAGAAAACCAACCCTTCAGAAAATACTCAAAACAATTCAAAGGTCAGAGGAAAGGAGCAACTATCCCCAAGCAGCTAGAGAGAGTAATTAATAACAGTATAACTGCAGAAATACAAACCTAGACCAAGAATGCAAATAGAAAATAAGGGAAAAGGAAGCAGCACCCGTCTCTCAATAATAACATTAAATATTGATGGTCTAAACTCCCCAAGAAAAGACATAGACTGGGAGAATGGATTAGGAAACAGAACCCATCTATACGTTGTCCATAAGAAACCCATGTCACCCTCAAGGATAATCACCAACTTAAGGTGAAAAGATGAAAAAAAATATTCCAAGGAAATGGTACCAAAAAGCAAGCAGGAATTGCTATTCTAATATCAGACAAAAGAGACCTCAAAATAAAACTAATCAGAAGAGACAAAGAGGGCCAGTACATCCTTTAGGAACTATTAACCATGAAGATTTCACAGTCATGAATATATATGCAACAAACTCTGGTGCACCAAACTTTATAAGCACAATTCTTCAAGACCTCAAGGCATGGATTAATCCCAGCCCACTAATAGTAGGGGACTTCAATACCCCACTGAGCCCTTTGGACAGGTCAACTGGACAAAGAATAAATAGAGAACTGAACTGAACAATACAATACACTAAATGGACCTCACAGACCTCTACTGAATATTCCATCCAAACACCAGAGAATATACTTTCTTCTCAGCACCCTATAAAATATTCTCCAAAACTGACCACATACGGGACACAGAAAAAAACTCAACAAATACAAAAGGATTTAAATAATCCCATGCTTTCTATCAGACCACAGTGCAATAAAGATCAATATCAACACCAAAATAAACCCTGTTTTCTACAAGAACACATGGAGACTAAACAACAACAAAAGAGTTATTTTCACCTTCTACTTATTAGTCATTTGCAAGCTACTGAACTATACACTGGTATATATAGAAAGAGAGATGAGTAAGCCACCTCTCAATTTCCAATGAAAGAAGAAATCAGCCATGCACCTGGCAGTTACAAGTCAATTTCCGAGACCTCTGTCTATTTGTTTCTTTGATTGTTATATATGTACATTTGAGGGCAAAGAATCCCCTCGTTTGATTACAAGGGAATTAATTATGTTTCCCCTTCACGTTACTGATAGTCAATGTAAAGTTCAAAGCAGTCATGAATCTCCCCAGGAAATAATGATGGTAGAACTAGAATGCAGTTTAGCTTAATGTGTGCTCATCTTCACACACAGACACACACATACACACACATATAAATCACACATATATATATATATACATACATACACCAACAAATACACACATATGCACAAAAATATAGACACATGCATACACATGCAAACAAATATACACAAATACAAACATGCACATTCATATACCATATACCATATACATGCACACACACAACACACACACACACAAACACACACACAAACACACACACTGATGACCTTGCAGAATCACTGCCCTCAGTGCCTTTTGTGTTGTGAAAAAAACTGTAGTTAGGTTCATTCTACACAGGTGGAGGAAAATTTCAAAGAAAACAGAATACTTCAGCCCTTGAAGAGCATGTTCACATGTTCCCACGGGCCTGCAGATCCTGAGGAGCCTTGCCCATCCTTGTGATTTTTCTGCTTAAGCAGCTCTGCCAGGCAATATACTTCCACCTGGTATTCCACTTAAGTTAACAGGGCATCTACTTCCACCAAATAAAAAACGAAAATGTGGAGTGGACGATGGGTCGCAGTCTCTGCTGTAAACCCTTAGTGAGTCCATCAAAATTAGTTAGAGATAATCAAAGTCCAGATTATACATAGAAGTCTGTTAGATAAGAAGGAAGATGATAATGCAAGTGGCCAAGTTACTGTGGCATGAAGATACTTGCTAAGCGTTTTATTGTTGAATAACTACAGAGTGTACTGGCTTTGAGACCAGTAGAATAATGCCACTTCAGCTTTATGAGTGAATTTACCAAAGGTATGATTGGGATTTTCTCCCACCCCTGCAAACTGGCAGGTGATTTAAAATTTGGAAATGAGCTCTGGGGCTGATTTGAAACTTGGAAATGAGTTCTGGGGAAACTAGTCACTAGTTCTCTGAGTCATTCTTTGCACATCCTCTCCTTGTTTGCCTGACTTTTCCTTAAGAAGTTGCTGTATTTCCCTATTTTCTTCTATTCTTCCAACTTTGACCCTATTTAAAAGTGTGATTATTTCTGAAACAAGTTTCCAGAAACAAAGGGGAAAAAAAGCCAGGCGTGGTGGCACACGCCTTTAATCCCAGCACTTGGGAGGCAGAGGCAGGCGGATCTTTGTGAGTTCAAGGCCAGCCTGGTCTGCAGAGTGAGTTCCAGGACAGCTGGGGCTACAGTGAGACCCTGTCTCGAAAAAGACCAAAAAAAATAAATAAATAAAATACAATAAAATAAAAGTGCGATTATTTCTGAAACAAGTTTCCAGAAACAAAGGGGAATTTTGCAATCTGTTATCAGTTAGATGAGTTCCTGAGACAAATCAGGAGCCTTCTCAGTAGATCTTCCATCCTCTTCAGTCTTTTTTTTTATTGACTTTTCGAGACAGGGTCTCCCAACTGTCCTGGAACTCACTCTGTAGACCAGGCTGGCCTTGAACTCACAAAGATCCGCCTGCCTCTGCCTCCCAAGTGCTAGGATGAAAGGCGTGCGACACCACACCCGGCTCATTCTCTTCAGTCTTATGTGGTATCTCATGGCCTGCCTAACAGGACTCACATAGGTTTACAGCACTGACTTTTCACCTTAATTTTGACACCTCTCCTTATAAATAGAACAGAAAGATGCTTGTGTATTAGCATAACACTGTAATGCATCAGAGTTCTTTGTTTACTTTCAGGTATACTTTATAGATTTTCCTCAGAGCTTCAGGCAGAAAAATCTAAACCTGTATTTTTACAATTATGAGTAATGGAACAAAACCTCGGATTAGTCAAATAACTATTCTAAATGATAGAAAGCCAACAAATTCATATATGATAAATATAACTCTTCTTTAAAGAAATAGAATCTCGCAAGATGTATAGTTGTAATGTGGTCATTATCTTATAGCTACCTATCCTTTAAGAGAATATTTAGAACTTTATAAGAAAGACTCATTAAAGAGGGGGCGTGGTAGAATGTAAGGGCTGCGACTGGGGTGAATGGTGAAACTACAGCAATATAGTCTCGACACTCATTTGCTCAACTTATAAGCCCCCCCTGCTGGATGTTGGGGCTGAGGGGTTTGGGCACAACAGCCTGCAAATTGGTTTTACATGAGGGATGCTTGTACACATAAATTATCACTTATTGTTAAAAAATGAAAAAAAAACAGAGAAAGATTCAGGACAGTTATGGCAGAATGCATGATCTGTGATGGGGTGGGGTGGGATGGGGGGGAAGGGAAAGGGAAATATGCCTGAACTGAATTGGAAAATGATGTATGAAATACACAAAGCATCAATTAAAAAAAAAGAAAGACTCATTAAAATACAGACCTATAACAAATTAGTATTAAATAATTAGAAAATAAATATTGTCATTAAACAAGAAACCATACATGGTTTTTCACGATTGCTTAGAAAATGACAAAATAAAATTTAAAAATTAATCAAATTTTCTGCATAAGATTTAACAAAACTCCTAATTTTTCATATCAGCAATCCAATGATGGAACTAGAACATAGGTAAAATAGAGGTGTGATAAGGAAAGGTAATTCTCCAACAGCTGCTGAAAGTTTTATCTCTTGGAAAACTAGGACATCTGAAACTGTTTCACTAATCTCACTAAAAATTTATCTCTTAAAAGATAATCGATAACATTACTCTCTTTCCTGCCTTCCAAAAGCCTGCAGGTGCCTACAAGGCAGCTCTCCAGGGACCTCCAGCTCATGTATGATATCAGAATAGCCATGCTTGGTTATTTCTTGGTTACATTTGCTTGGAATACCTTTTTCCATTTTTACAGCCTAAGGTGGGGTCTACAATTAATAGTGAGCTGTTTCTTTGAGGCAACAAAAAGGTGTATCGTATTTTATTATCCAGTTTGTTAAATCCATGTCTCTTTATTGGGTAATTGAGATTGTTAATATTAATAGTTATCACTGAACAGTGTATATCAATCCCTGTTATTTTGCTGTGGTGGTGTTTTCTTCCTCCTCTTTTGAATTAGTGCCCTCTTGGGTCTGTTAACCTTTTCTTCCTGTCTTCATACTGATCTATTCTTCCCAATATCCTTTGTAGGGCTGGCTTAATGGTCATAAATTCCTTAAATCTGTTTTTATCATGGAAAAATTTTCTTTTTCCCTTTGATTATACTGATAGTTTTTCTGAGCCCAGTATTCTGGTTTGACATCTGTGGTTTTCAGAACTGGTGTAGAACATCAGTCCAAACTCTCTGGCTTTCAAAATCTCTACTTAAAAATTAGATGTTATTCTGATAGGACTGCCTTTATATGTGACTTGGTATATGTCTCTTGTAGTTTGCAATCACTTTTCTTTGTTCTATCTATTTACAGTTTTGATTATTATATGATATGTGAAGTTTGATTTCTGGTCCTGTCTCTTTGGTGTCCTACACACATTTTGTACCTTGATAGACACTTTTTTCCTGAGATTTAGGAAATTTTCTTGTATAATTTTGTTGAAAATATTTTCTAGAACTTGACCTGCATTTCTTCTTCTTCTATACCTGTGATTAGAAGCTTTGGTCTTTTTATGTGTCAGAGTTCATGCATGTTATGTTTATGGGTTTCTTAATTTTAATGTTTTATTTGACTGGGTAATCCAATTACTTTATCTTGTCCTTGAGTCCTGATGTTCTTTATTCAACTTGATCCAATCTGTTGGTGAAGCTTTCCAATGAGCTTTTTCTTTGACTTCCTGAGTTTTTCATTTCAAGTTTTATTTCTGCTTCAGAAGTTCTATCCCTCTATTTTCATGACTTGAATTGTTTTCTTTATTTCAGTCAACTGTTTGTATTTCATGGTCTTTATTCTGTCGTTTACTGGCATCCTCCTTGACATCTTTCAGCACATTTTAATTGATATTTGGAAATCATTTTCTTGTGCATCATGTTAGTTTCTTTTCTCAAATAATTTTTCTATGTGAATGCCAATTTTTTAAGAAACATATTGTCTTGATTATTCATGTTCTTTGTGTTTTAGTGATAGGACACAGGCATCTAGAATGAGATCATTGATGCTATTTCCTGGAGTCATTAGGAGTCCTGACTCAGGGCTAGCTGTAACTTCTGAGCCCAGGGACAAACTTTCTGTAGAGTTCACAGGCTTTCATTGCCTATTCTCTTAAATCTGTGCAAGGCTCCATAGGACATACAGGTAGTTCATGAGTGGCAAGGACTGGGGTCACCATTATAAAAATCAGCACATTTACTTGGGGGAGGTGCAGAGGGCTCCCTATCCTCCTCTGATAGTAGAGGGTGCGGCGTGGCTGCAGTCAAGGTGGAGAATTTCTACCTGGTGGAAGGAGGCACAAGGCATCACACAGTCATCTACTGGGCATCAAGAAGCTATGGTAGAGTGACTAAGAAATTCTTAGATTTCCTAGAAATCCTTAGTTTTCAACTCATTAAGATAATGGGGTATCTTATTGGCTTATTCCTTATTTTGCATATCCTAAAATGTTAATGAAGCATTGAATAAAAGTTATTATTATTTTCCTTCTATATTTAGTCAGTTTCTTTTCCTAAGGTTTGTTCCATCTCCCTCCCACATGTAAGCCTTTCTGCTAGGAGATTCGGCCTTGGTTCCACAATTACTTTTTGGTTGTTTCTAATGGACATGAAATTATATTTGGAAAAGAAATCATGCTCAATATAAATATAGTAATCCATTTTAAATTCCCTTAGTTCCTGCAGCCTATTTGCTGAGACTCCTCAAAGGAATCTGAATCCCTTAAGACAGTTCCTCTGAGTATGTTTTTAATATGAAAATTTCAACATTCTAAATAAACCAGGAGAATTACTGCTCTTTGTAATGACCACCCATAGACTGCCATTGTGAAGTAAATCTTTGCTTTCAACTAAAATTCATTTATTGCCTACAAAAAATGCCTTTTAATCATTTTAAATTATTTTTAGACCTATGATAATATAAAGATCTAGACTGTCAAATCAGACTTCCAAGAATCAGAGAGCTTACTATCGATTTCACTAATGATTTGAAAGATGCCAGTTAATATAAAGGTGAGGCAGGTGCAGACACATCTTGAATCATTAGTGTAAAGCCCCCAGTCCTTCTTTGTCAGAAAAGGATGCAGTCAGTTACAGATGTACTGTCTGAGGTCTCTAAGTAATAGACGCAGGGTATCGCTTCCACAAGGGAGCTAAATAACTCCCTTTGATACCTTGGTGATTATATAGCTGACCTAACACTTTATAATAAGGGATGCCCCACAAACCAATAAATCCCTTATTTTTTTTTTTGCTATAAACAATCTAGATAGATTATATATAGCCAGCCAAGAAGGACTACAGAGAACTGATTCATTATCTTTCTGCTATAACTACAATCAGTTAGTCTCTCTCTCTCTCTCTCTCTCTCTCTCTCTCTCTCTCTCTCACACACACACACACACACACACACACATATCTTCTTGGGCATCCCAAATGAGAGATAATGATTCAAACATGCTATAAACCCTTTCTTTCCCAAGGCCCACTCCTGTAGCAAATGATGTTATATCATGACTTTTCAAATATATTTACGGAACACTTGGCACATACACAAACCATCACAAGTATTATCTGACAGTTTATGTCACTATCTAGTGTAATAAAACCTATACTTCAGTAAGTAAAGCAATTTAAAGGAAATTTCATTTATTTTTCTTTGTTTTGTTCAATAGTGCTAAGGATTAAGCCAGTGCCTTGTGCATTTATACAAGAGTTCTGCATTGAACTAGAAAAACTTTTCAAGTTTTCTCCCAACCTTTGTGATTGGTCACTTTTACCATCCAAGGGATTAAAGATGATTTTCTCCTTCAGATGACACATTGGGAGGATTGATGTAGCTACTCATTTCAACATCTTTCTGTGGCTGCTCTTAATATGCTCACATACTCTCTGCTCTTCACGGCACAAGAAGGTATATCATTTAAGCATGAGAAATAATGGTAGAGACTTGGGAAAATTGACCATTTGTTCCAGAGTTGCAAAATACAGATTTCTGAATAAACTAGTAAATAATTTTCTATGATTTTCATATTCTTTCTGTTTTGTGTTAAGTTACCTAGCTGATGTTCCACTGGCCCTCTGGCTAGTACTATGAAAAAGTCTTTTGACATTGAATACCTCTTGACTGCAACCAAATGAAGTTGACCCTATGGATATCTGGCTTGCTATGGCATTGCTGTACTGTGGAAGTATTACCCTAGATGCTGAGGATACAGTAGGAAGCAAGGAAACACTGTTCTTGCCCTTGTGATAATCTCTTTACAGAGATCGACAGAAGCAACCAGACAGGCAGTTTTGACTGAAGCAACTGAAAATCGTATCAAGCTACAGAATCTTTACAGTGTGTGGTTATTTCACAAAGATAACTAGCAAACATAAGAAGATTACATTATGGATTCCAGCTGCTGGCATTATGCTATATAGCTCAGATTAATTTTCACTAGATTCCTTAAGAAGGAAATTAATCATCAGGTATTATAGCTTTGAAAATACAAACACCAGAATGTTAATTCCTTGATAGAAAAGTTACCAAAAATGATAATAACAAATATCTAGTCTCCTAGAACACATGCCGGAAAGTTTGTGAACTCAGGATAAAATGGGTGTGATTTTTTTTTTTCTTCTTTGCATAATTGGATGTTTAAGCAGTAAGTTGACCTCAAAGCTTTTCCATTCAAGGCTGTTGACTAACCCTGTTTATCTTCCCCTTCCTGGACTTCTATCCCTTGCCCAAGCCCCTTGTCTAAGTTAATTAAGAGAATTTACAGAATCAGTTTTAAACAGATGAAGGCTTTACAAGTGGCTTTCAAAACAGAAATCATGTGATGCAGTAACCTGATTTTTTTGGAGGGGCATATAGATTTGGCTGCATATGAACCTCCAGCTACTAGGAAGCAGGTCTTAACTGGAAATAAAGCCTGCTGAGCCCCAGAGACACAGTGTTTAGTATATTTAGTACCTACACTCAATCTGGTAATTCAGTAAACACTGAGTTAATAGCATTGTACTGAGAATGAGATGTTTAAAGGATGAGTGGGAAGAAGGAAGGGTGGGAGAGAGGGAAGGAGGAAGGAAGGAGGAAGGAAGGAAGGAAGGAAGGAAGGAAGGAAGGAAGGAAGAAAGGAAGGAAGGAAGGAAGGAAGGAAGGAAGGAAGGAAGGAAGAAAGAAAGAAAGAAAGAAAGAAAGAAAGAAAGAAAGAAAGAAAGAAAGAAAGAAAGAAAGAGAAAAGGCAATTTTGTTTTTCTAGCCAGACTGCCATTCTGACATTCCGAATTTAAACATGAAAATCCCTTTTGTTGTAGCAGACAGTTATTTGTGAATATATGGTCAGATGCTGGGCTCCTTCAAACATATCAAAAGTGCAATCAAAAACAGTGCAGCAGGTCCTGAGCTCCAGTGGCCCCAGCTATGCTCTGTTTGCTAAGCGGATGAATGAGCATTCCTGCCAAATAATTCGAGTTGGGAAATGGGAGCTGTTTGGAGGTGGAAGCTGCAGTGTTGGATGAAATGAAGAAAGGAGAACGCAGGGCTTTGCTCATGTCTCTTCTCTTCTGAGACCAGAGGCATTGGGATGAGAGGCGAGGCATAGTAGTCTAGTGGAGCATGCTGAGAGTGGGGAGGCAGAAGCAGCTGTAAGAAGACTGAAGATAGCAGTTCTCCTCTCTGGAGAACCAAAGAGCCATTAAGGGTGCCAGTCACTTGTTAAGATTGACTGAGTGCTACTCTAAAGACTTACCACAGCTGGCAAGTTCAACAGACGGGAAAGAGGGTCAGAAAGGCTCTTTGAAAAGGGCAAGCCAAGCCCTTCTGGCTTTTGTAGTTCCCTGGGGCATGACTGGTTTGAGGCAGTCAAATGCTGCCTTCGCGGTACCCAACACAGCAATTGGAGCTGAGCGCAGCTCAGGAGGACGTTTCCTTTTGCAGGACTGTCAGCACTGATTCACAGCAGACCAGAGGGAGTTAGCAAGTGTCTGTCCTCCAGGAAGTCTGCTGTGCAGTTCACCTCACTGACAAGTCACAAGCCGTTGCAGCTTCTGGACTTGGCCAGTCTAAGTAGAAACAGAAGACGCTGAGGTACAGACAGGGTGACTCCCAGTCGTACCCTGACACTGGGCTTTCAGTAGCCCCGCCTTTTTTCTCTGACCTTAATTTATGCTTTTGCTTCTGATATTGTCTCTAGCATTTTCTCATGTTCTCTGATCTCCACTTCGCTTATTGCAAAAGCAGAACTCAGTCTTGGTGGGCCATTTCTGCAAGTACCTGGCACACTGCGCCAACATAGCACACAACCACCATTCTGTTGTCAGAGTTCAGCCTCTCACTGTGGCAGGCGCCCCCATTCCTCATACCCAACTGGCCATTTTGACTGGCATCCTGTCACTCCTGCTGAAACACGCTGAAACTTCTGGACCACGTGTCTAATTTTTCTTCAAGTCTCATAGAAACAAGTATGCCTAAATACATAATTGTATTCTTCTTGAGATTTTTAAATCCATTCTGGTTTCACATTGATCTCCACCAATGATTCCCTGATTAACACAGAAGCAGGCATGATACAACTCTATTATTTCCCAGGGGAAGTCAGAAAATTGTATTGACCTTAAAACTGAACATTGAAATGTCTATGTAAATTCTAGGGATTGAGTATAGAAAAATGTTAAAGAATCAATATAATATAATATGTTTTTATAATAAGCTATAAAGAGACACTGGAAGGAAAAAAATGACTCTCTCTCTGACCTCCATACTTGGGGCATAGAGTGTGTGCACACACTCATACATATGTACACGTGTGAGCACACACTCACACATAAACACAATAAAAAGCTAGGAAGAGTCACCAAGAAAGGCTACTAGTTAAATGCAGTGTGGATTCTGGAGACTAAAGCTTACAGGATCTGTTGAGCAGGGGGCTTATGTACATCAGAATGCCTAGATGGTGTGTAGTGTGATTAATTCTTCATTTTCAAAATATCAGGGGTCACACTCTGCTCAGTCCTCAGAGAAAGGGCAGAGCTTAAGAGGAGCACACATGCTTCACAGAACTATCCTATGGCTTTGGTTGCCCAAAGTGAATCATATTAAAGATATAAAAAGCAAAAGAAAAGCCCATATCTGTGGCTTTTCCTTACAATTTAGTTTTAATAACTGCATAATGCCAGCCAAACTGTTTGAATTTAATTATGCTTACAAAGTGTGTTCTTTTTTATGCTGGTAAGCTAAATACTCTGGTTTCAAAAACAATACATTTTCTTGGGAATGGGACAATGGCTCAGTGAGTAAAATCCTTGCTGGCAAACATGAGGTCCTGAGTTCAAATCTCTGCATCTATCAAGAAAACCTGGCAGGTCAGCATGATCCTGCCATCCAATCACTGGGGTGGGAGAGGGTAGAGACGGGAGGATGTAAGAGTGGACAGATGAGATGATGTCTCATTGGCCTGCCAATTAGCCAATCAGTGAACTCAAGTTTTTGTGAGAAACTCTGTTTCAAAAACTAAGGCTGAAAGCTGGTGAGTTGGCTCAGGACTCAGAGGCACTTGTCAAACCTAATGACCCGGGTTGGATTACCAGAACTCACATAGTAGAAGGAAATAACTAACTTCTGCAAATTATCTCCTGACTTCCACATACAAATAAATTAGTAAATAAGTAAATAATACATTTTTAAAATAAGAGGGAGATATTCCACATCCACTTCTAGCCTGTAAACACATACATACACATACCTATACCACACACACACACGCGCGCACACACACACACACACACACACACACACACATACACATACACATCCATATACAGGAAACACACACCAATGCACAAACAAAAGAATAGTTTTCTACAAATGTATATTTTTCTAAATGTGTGCTTTTCGGTCGTACCTCTGATTAACCTACTGTTATTTTTATGTATATGCTTTCTATTTCTCTAAGCTAAAACTTTGTGGCCAGCTATTAAATTTTATCATCCACAGAAATACAAAAATGTCAGTCAGTTGTCATCTTATCCTCAGCTAGGCCTGGAGCATCCTGCCTACCTACTCGTCTGTGCTGGGCCCCTGCATGGCTCCAGTTTGCCCAGGTCTGGGGCATGCTGTTATAAGGGCTGTGAGTTCTTTGTAGTATCTACTGCCTCTGGCTATGGCAGTCTTTCTGCCCTCTCTTCCACTGTGACCCCTGAGGCTTGGCAGGAGATGGTTCAATATAGGTGTTCCATTCAAGCTCAGCACTCTAAAGTCTCTTGATAGATGTTGGGAGAGGAAGGGTCAGTTTTCCTTACTGGTATGACATTTGATAGGTTGACCAGACTCCAAGAGATAGACACACACCCAAGATCATTTAAGAAACACAGATTCTGGAATGGGAGCGGTTGGTAGGGTAGGAATGGAGAGGGGAAGGGAATCTGAATATGATCAAAATACATTATATGAAATTCTCATGTTAAGTGTCACTCATTTATCTGGAGCATACAGGGTATAAGTGAGCTCCTTAAGAAGAAACTTCAAGCTCATTTACTCAAGGCCTATGTAGAAGGTACTAATAATCACACGACCATTGAATAGTGGAAATAAGTGAACCTGTCAATTAACCATTGGGCAAGAGAAAATATCATCTGGCTGCTTTTTCAGCTGTTGCATGTTTTTATAATAAGATAATGTAATAGCTTTGACACTGTTGATATATAGTTATAAATCCCATAAGAAATTTAATAATAAAAATTATTAGCAGTTCCATGGAAATATCCTCAGCGTCAATAGTCAGCAAGGCATTGCTTTCTAGGACCACAGTGATATACCATGTGTGTATGAGATCAGCTAATATTAAAAATATAGATAACAGCAAGTGTTGGCAATGATTAGAGGTAATTGTAGTATAAAAGGTTCTATTGTGGCAAACAGTATGTGGCTATATAAGATAAAACAAGCCAGTAATATATGCTGCATCTATTCTAATTTCAGGTTTTTATCCAATTGAATGGAGTGGAGACATTGCTTAATTAAAAGTATCACCAAAATAAACACACAGTGTTCAGTCTAAACAAACTGATGAAATGTAAGTAAATTATAGCATGTCCATACTATGAAATTCTCCCCTACAACAATGGAAGGAAGGGCACGTAACACTATGGGCCTCAAGACACCATGAACAAGAAAGGCTAAAAGCAGTTTCATTTCTGGGAAATTCTACAACTCACAGATCTAGTTTACAGCAATTGAAAGGCAATCAGTGGTCATCTAGAGCTCAGGATGAGAGAGAAATGACCACAAAGGAGCACAGGGCCCTTCAAGGTCATGACAATGTCATATGACTTGAATAATGCTTTTAGTCCAAAGTTAATTCTTCATAAGAACCCATTACATAACTGCGTTGATATTGCTACTAAAATTGCACATGGAAAACAATGACAATGTAGGTGATGTAAAGTCTGACTATGTTCACTAAATTTTCCTCTGTGTTTCCCTATAAAATGATGTATTTAGTGATTTAATGATATTAAAAGAAATTCAGAAGTAAAAATTGCATCTATGGTAAAAAGCTATGCTTCTACCTGTTAACTCTGTAAGTTATTTTGTATAAATGTATTCATGATGTTATTCAGATATAATTCATTCATCACCTTGGGCAAGATGAATGAAAGCAACTCATCTGAGTTACTCTTCAAAAGAAGCTCATTGAGGGATCCACTCAGCTTCTGCCCCATCTCATCTACATCCAGCAGACAATGGAAGTGAGCCAGGAAAGGATGCTATGGCAGGAACACTGTCTCCAAAGCATAGGGGAATATTCCATCATCTTTGAAATCTTGTCTTAGAAAGTTGTTAAAATACTGCTTGCCCTTAAGGCACAGCCCTCTGGTGATCCAGCAGTTACTTTCCCAGGATCTGACAAGCTTCAGAATGTCACACAGCCCTAGCTCATACCTTCTGGGAGAGAGTGTAAACAGCCAGATTTGAAGGCCATCATTTGATTGATTATCTGAACTAGGATACACTAAGAAAGGAGCTTCTGTTCACAAGCACACTAAGATACCAGACATGAATTCTGCCTGCCCCAGGCAACCTAAGACCAATCAGATATGTAATATAGTCCCCAGAGTGTTACTAGGCCTGACTCGATTTCAGAAAAAGGTGTAAATAACAAGGAAGGAACACAACATCTCTAATGCAGGATTATTCATTTTAATCCAAATTTGCTTTTTAGCTAACAATAAGATGGAATATACATTTTCTATGTTTTAACTCCAAAATATACAACAATATACTGCATTTAGTTTAATATATATATATATATATATATATATATTTCCTTTTAGGAAAGATCTCTCTCCCCTCAAAAGGGACTTTCTAGTCTGGGGCTTGGGAATTTGGCATAATCCTAGAGATAGGTGTATGGGGTAGATTGCTTCCTTCAGAAAGATGGCTTGAGGGGTGGTCTTGTTAAACAGAGGGAACAGCCAGGCTTCTCAACTGACCATGAATTGAGCTGGACTTTAACTGGAGTTAGGAACGGAAGCACTGTGGGATAGAATACCTATGGGCAATTTGTGTCTGCTTCTGTATGTGTCCAATTGTTCCAACTTGAAGAAAGCCCATTTGAGAAGGAAAACCTATAACTGGGCTGGAGGAAAGTCTCAGTGATTAAGATATCATCTTATATGTGCTAATGTATATCAAATAATATTAATAATTTTGTCATTTAGTCATCATATTCTGCCATAAACCATCATTTCTTCCCTAATTATTAAATTTCAACTCAATTATCTATACATTTATCCATCTCTGTCCTAAATATTTACTGCCACTCATTTTCCAGAATTATTTCAAAACAAATATTTACACAAAATGTTTCCTCTGCATAAAATAGATATTTATAATTTGTTTACATTTACAGAATATACTATATAGACAGAATATTTAATAAATGAGAATAATATTTTGACTGTAATATACCTGAAAGGAAAACGCTTCTTAGAAATGCAATTTTTGCTAAAAATTACCCTCTATATTTTAGTGAATCACTAACATCTGAGTTGACAAGCAAATAATTAGAAAGAAATTCCTGTAAGGTGCATAACTTCCTCAGGTACAAATTTGAAATAAATAAAATGTGTCACAAACATAAGTTGGCTACTACCCTTTTTCTTGTGTCTTTTATCTTCAGAAGTGCAATCACTTGTGAATACATTAGCCTTCAAGAGAAATAATTTTCAATTTTACCAGTGATCATTACTGGTAAAATTAATTATTATTTTTAGTGCTGTTTATCTTTGCTGTCAACCATAGCCTGAATATTCCCCCCGAAGGTTTGGTAGACACTTATTCGGAGGTGGTACAACCCTTAAGGGATGAAGCCAATTGACACATGTTAGCTAGCCAGGGGCATCCTCATGCATGAGATGATGGGACCCTGGTGTCTCTCTCTCTCTCTCTCTCTCTCTCTCTCTCTCTCTCTCTCTCTCTCTCTAGCTGCTAGGAGGTAAATGTATTCATTTGCCACATAGTTCCACCATGATGTGCTGCCTAAAGCTATAGGGCCAACTGACCCTGAATTGAAACTTGGTCAGAATAAACCATTCCTCCTTAGACACTGATTACTTCAATTTTGTCCCAGGGCAGAAAACTAACCCAGTATTTTTTTAAACATCATTGCATTTAATCTTTATAACATTCTCTGAGATACATGGAAGACATGGGAAGTGTCAGAAGATAAGGACACCTGATGTCATAGTATTCTCAGGGTACAGACACAAGAACTGTCACCGTACAAGAGGTGAGGTGTCTTCATGCAAAAGAGAGTTCAGATGCTTTTCAGAGAAACAAAGGCCCTCTTTCTGGAAAAATAAGCCAGCAATGTAATTACACTATTTATCATGATAATAGCTATTTTTGGTCTTTTATAAGACAGGGTCTCTCTGTAGCCCCAGGTAGCCTGTAACTCGATATGTAGACCAAGCTGGCCTTGATCTCACAAAGATCTACCTGCCTCTGCCTCCTGAACTGCTGGGACTAAAGTCATGAGCTACCATGCCCAGAATTCATGAAAATAATTTTAAGAAGGTAGGAAAGGAGAAAGGAAAAGGAAGAGAGGAATGAAGAGGAGAGGGAGGATGAGAAAGAGATATGGTGATGGTTAAAAAGCAGAAAAAGAGATAAAAACTGAAAAAGCAAGAATGTAATGCCACACGTTGTGTATGGAGGCTGTGTGTTCACCTACAGTGACCATAAGCAGAGTTGGGCTCTCATCTCAGGCAATTGAGAGCCTGAATTACTCAGGTGAGAACTCAATGATTTTGCTATTGACCTTCTCCAACAAATGGTAATAAAAATTGCTTCTAAAGAATGGAGGGCATATATCGTATCAGTTACTTTTCTTTTGCTGTGATAAAATACTACATCCAAGGCAGCTTACATAAGGTAAAGTTGATTTGGGCTTAAGGTTCCAGAGGGATAGCAGGCCATCATGGTGGAGGACTGACGGGGATGGTAGAGGCAGAGAGAGAGAAAGAGAAAGAGAAAGAGAAAGAGAGAGAGAGAGAGAGAGAGAGAGAGAGAGAGAGAGAGAGAGAATGAGAGAGAGAGAGATTACAGAGATGCGAACTTGGGCTGGAAAGATAGCCTAGCGGTTAAGAGCACCGACTGCTCTTGCAGAGGACCCCGGTTCAATCCCCAGCACCCACATGGCGGCTGAGAACTTAATTTGTAACTCCAATTCCTGGAGAACTCCAGTTCCAGGGGAATCCGTGACCCTCGTCTGACCTCCGTGGCATGGCACAACACAGGTGTACAAACCTACATGCAGACAGTACATTCATACACATACAAAAATAAATAAAATTTAAAAAAAAAACTTTAAAAAAAGCTGTGAACTCTCAAATCCTGCCCCTAGTCACTTGCTTCTTCTAGCAAGTCACCTCTTAAAGGTTGCTTGACCTTCCCAAACACTGCCAGGTGTTCAAATACTTGAGCCTATGGGAACACTTCTGATTCAAACCAATATGTACACACACACGCACACACACACACACACACACACACACACACACACATATATATATATATATATATATATTACCATGCTGAACGTAAAGAAACTGGCCAAGAATATCTATCAAGGGAAATTGATAATTTGGGAGCAATTGTGTAATTGAATAAGCCTTATTGAAATGCATCATTTGAAACCAGAACTTTAAAAAATGTAATCTACTTAGATCCTACATCCAAAATTCTTTAAATACTATTTTAGTGATAACATTCATTTGGACTCAATACATAGGTACTGATTGATTGAATGACAGGGTAAATGAGAAAATTGAAAAATAAGTCTTATTTTCTATGATTTTTCTGAACTTTGTCATTAGAATACTTGGGTTTTCTTTTTGTTCCCACTGTATTTAAAATGACATTTCTTTAAAGATGATTAGGTTGTGCTCAGTTTGGAATGGGTCTGAACAATGTGTTAATTGTTGATCTGTTGATGGCCTGAGTGTCAGAGAAAATGCCTGAGCCTCCAGGAGGCTCACTTTTAGTGGAATTAATGTCCCCTTCTGAAGGTGTAATTACTGCCATAGACCAGAGACAGTGCCTACTGCAGGTAGGTATTTTTTGCCTTCAGTATAAGCTATAAAAATTATTATCTAAAACCATAATGTTAAAAATGAAGGTACTCAGAATGAACAAATTTAGAAAATGTTTTTTTTTCACCTAATTTTAACAGAGGTCTTGACTGGCATAGATACAGAATTCTGCTTCCAAGATTTTTATTTTCTGTTTCCTTCATGCTTAGAAGGAGAAACAAAAATTTTCAAAGTAAAAATGCAGTTGTTCCAAAGAGAAAACAAAAATATTTTAATCTTTCCCAAGCTTTTAAACAGATTACTTTGAAAACAATGGGATTTTATTAGCAACAATTTAGTTAGCATATGTAGCAGAAGTGTTTTTGAATGTGTCTGTTAATATATTTTATCAAATCTTATTAATTAATAAGCAATATGATAGAACCATATACTATATTATCAAAATAAGGTTAAATGTCTACGATAACTTATTTTAAAGTTTCTTTCAAATATTGCGCTTCATTAGTAGGATCGAAGGGTTATTCCTGGACAAACTGTCAGCCCATGAAAGGAAACAGCCAGAATTGACCAGAGTCCAAGTCAACAGCTCCAGAGAGAGTGGACTGTTTTACCTCTCATCCACCTGTGCCCCTTTTCTAAGCCTAGGGAACAACCTGCGGAAGAGGGGGCGTGGTAGAATGTAAGGGCTGCGATTGGGGTGAATGGTGAAACTACAGCAATGTAGTCTGGACACTCATTTGATCAACTTGATTGAACAAACAACCTGTCACCCCTCACTGGATGATGGGGCTGTAGGGGTTTGGGCACAACAGCCTGCAGATTGGTTTTGCATGAAGGATGCTTGTACTCATGGATTATCACTTATAGCTAAAAATGGAAAAAAAAAACTGAGAGAAAAATGCGGGAAGTTATGGCGGAATGCTGGGATGGGGTGGGGGTGGGGAGGAAGGGAAAGGGAAATAAGCCTGAACTGAATTGGAAAAAATGTATGAAATGCACAAAGCATCAATAAAAATTAAATTAAAAAAATATTCATTTTTAAAATATTTTTATTAATTCTTTGAGAGTTCCATGCATTCACTTCACTGTACTTTGATTATATTCATCCCAAGCTCCTTCCCTAATTTTCTCCATCCACCTTCATGTCTTTTTCTTAATAACCCATATTCTCCAACTGATGTTGCCCACTCACTCCTGTGCCTGGAGCCGTTCACTGAAGCGTGGTAGATCTACCAAGAGGTACACCATTAAAAAAGAATCTGATTTTTCCTCCCCTAGAAGCCATCAACTGTCCATAGCTCTGCAGTTAGAGTGTTGGCTGGCTTGATTTTGTGCAGGTCTCATGCTAACAAATGCAGCTGCTGGGAGTTCAGGGGCACAAGTGATCCCGTCATGTCCTGAAGATATCACTTCACTTCAGTCCTCTCCAACCTCTGCCTCTTAAAATCATTCTGCTTTGTACTTCACAATTGTTCCTATATGTTGGATGTGGTATGGTATAGATATCCCATTTGTAGCTGAGTACTCCCCTGTCACTAATTCTATACATGTTGACAGGTTGCGATTCTCTGCATTAACAAACACCCACTGCACAAATTAACAGTACTAGACATGAGTTTCCTCCTGTGGACTGAGCCTTAAGTCCAAGCACAAAGTCACACTCTACCACTATTGTATACATATGACACCAGTCATTACTGCAGTTCACAGGTTCACGGCTGGGTAGGACTGTTGATAATTCCCCTCACCCCTGTCCAGCAGCCTGCATAGCACTTCCTAGGACTATGACAGCTAGCTATCATGGAACAAGTTTCCTGGCCAGTACTGAGTTGATTTCTCCATGCCGTATGAACAAATATATGTGGTGTCTTCAACAATAAAGTCTTACCATCAAGTTCTGGTGAGCAGCCGAGTTCCGGCACTGTTTGGTGGTCTCTGGGACACCTCTGATCAATAACTCCAGGGAAGTATCCAACACCTGGCATTGGGCTTTCTATCTGACAACATGGCTTCTGAGATGAGCATAATCCCCAATGTAGGGTAACTCTAATTACACTGTTTTGAATGAATATATATCCATTATTATACATATGTGTATATGTGTATATATTTATATATCATTACTATGTCAACATTATAATCACTTGAACAAAAAGTTTGACTTTTAAACTAGTTTTTAAGAGTAGGCCTGAATTCAGAGGATGCTCATTCTCCTGATAGCTCCTGAATTCAGAGGACACTCGTTCTCCTGATAGCTCCTGGAACCGTCTGTCTCCTGGACTTGTACTGATGTAACTGTCTTGTTGGAGCTGAGTCCCTGGAACTGTTCTCTTAAGCTGGACCCTACCCATGATTTTATTCAAAATGGCTCCTCCAGCTTCAATTGGGGAAGTACATGCTTGGCTCAACCCTAATCTTAGCAGACCATCAGACCTTCTCTTTTCTCATTCTAGAATATTTCATTCATCCAAGGTTTAGTTATCCTTCCCATTCTTCATTATGGCCAGTGGAGATGGGTGTGCTGACTTTATGTGCTTTGGTATGCTAATTAGCAAGCATACCCACATTCCTTCATTATCTTTATGGGTGGAGTACCAAATTGAGGTTGCCAAGGTGCAGTGGTTTGAATGAGAATGTCCCCCATAGGCTTTAAGTATTCAGACATTTTGTCCCCAGTTGGTGGTGCTGTTTGGGAAGGTCTTAGAAGGTGTGGCCATGCTGGAGGAAGTATGTCACTGGGGGCAGGCTTAGAGAGCTTAACAAGCCTTGCTAGTCTCCAGAGGCTCTCTCTTGACTTCCTGTGCTCACTGCGAGATGTGAACCTCAGCTTTCTGCTCCAGCTCCAGCTCCGGCCACCATGCCTCCTGCCACAATGGACTCTAATTCCCTGGAACCGTCAATCGTAAGCTCAAATAAACTCTTTCTTTTATAAGTTCCCTTGGTCATGGTGGTTTTATCACAGCAACAGAAAAGTGACTAATACACAAGGAAATCAGGTACCCAGGTCACATCATAAGACACAAGAATACTTGATTTTGCTAGGGTTAATTAAAAGTCATAAGATTATATCCATTTATAAATGTTATTACATATATATATACATATATATATATATATGTATATATGTATATATGTGTGTGTGTCTGTATGTGTCTGTGTGAAACTTATAAAACAGTAGGTTTCCATATGGCTTTTTCAAACATTCTTATCATCTGTGATCTAAAGTCTCCCACCCTTAAGATTAAAGGTTATTTTTAAAAGATTCTCCCTTTCTGAACAACATATATTATGATCCCTATGAGTAGAAAGAAGGTCATGGAATTATGTAAGACCTGAACGCCAGGACAACCATTAGGATAATAAGTTCTCAAAAGAACCCAATATAAAATATTTTCTTCTGATTAATTATTTTGAATGGCATTTCTACTTCCTATGAACTTCAATAAAGTGTTTGAATATCTAAATAGTATGCCAATATTTGGAAAGGTGATATTCATGTGGAATTAAAATGAGACACGGAAAAACTTGTGACGGAGTGATTTGGTGGGGAGTGCCATCTTCACCACCAAGAACTGGTGAGACCATGCTTGGCACTTAGAGTCTAGCAATTATCATCCTTCTTGCTTCTAGGTGAAGAAGCCTAGCATGACTAGAATCCCTCCCCTGAAGATATACACAAAGAACGTTGTCTAGCTTTGCATAACCTAATTTGAGAAATTTAAAAATATGCTTAAGAAATGCTTATGCATAAAACAGTAGATATACTTGGGATGCATAGGGTCTTCTAGACTACTCTTTGCTCTGTGGCATTGGCTAAGGGTCAATAAATAGGTTTCAGGACAGTTCTTCACTAAATATCTTAAATTTGCTGGATCTCAATATTATAGAAAATTAGGGAGCTAATAATGTAGGCATATAGCTTTAATCTTAAATGAAAGTAGACTCCTCAGTATATAAACTAGTCATTTCACATTCACTGGGGAATGACCCGAAAAGAGATTGAAATGGGAAAAGAAAATAAACAGTGACTCACGCACAGGCCTTAGCACAGATTCACACAAAGTTTGGTAGACAGGAGTAATACAGAAGTGGGGATTAGTCACAAGCCTACATTCTACTTAGGTTTGATGGTGGTATTATCTCAGAGGTTCTGCTATGAAGATAAGATATCATATATAAGAATACAGCATTCTCTGGGTGGGTCTTTGTTGTTACTGTCTGGATTATTCCAGCTGTGAGTAGAATACTGTGAGGTTAACTAAGTATGACTTTTTCAACAGGCCTCTATCCACAGAGGTCAAGGCTCCTTCCACTGGCCTGGGTCCTGGAAGGCCTCTATCCATGGAGGCCAAGGTTCCTTGCACTGGCTTGGGTCCTGAAAGGCCTCTGTCCATGGAGGTCAAGGCTCCTTGCACTGGCCTGGGTCCTGGAATTTAGGAAATGAGCAAGAAGGAAGCAGGATGCCCGGGTTTGTGAAGTTACTGACATAGATCAGGTGGTAGCAATGATTAAGTAAAGATCCACTTTCTGTAGCTTGAACCATTGAAAGCAGTAGGCTTTCAAAAGAACCTGTAAGCCTATGGGCAGAAGGAAGCATGGCCTTAACAGGGCTGAGGCTCGAGGGACAAGATCACCCAAATTCATTGCGTAAGGGGCCAGTGAGCATGACTGACTCCAGCCTTAGATGAACCAAGCAGAGCATGTGGCCCATAGAAGACATCAGCACTACAGCTCCATAGAAGCCAGAAGAAGGATTGCTACAGACACCTCCCTGTGTCAAAATCAAGATGAGCTAAAATGGTAGAACCCCTCCCCCATACATTTCCAAATGGACCACAGTCTTACACTGTCCTCAATGCCCAGAGTTTCCTGCCCTCCATGTTCCATCATCACAGTGTCCTTGAGATTTGGCTAATGTTAGTTCTTCTGTATCTTCTCCCCAAGAGAGCATCCATCTATAAATGTTAACACACACCCCTCCCCCACCTCTGAGCAGAGCACCTGTATAACTGATTTTGTCTATACATCTGCCTTCCTAGGTAAACCTCAAGGTGCAAGAACAGAGCCACACACCTTTAATCCCCCAGAACCTGTGCCTCATTTCCTGCCATGTTAAAGTGTTACCTGACACTGATATCAGGCCTTAGAACCTGTGGTTAGGCAGTTCACAGATTGACTATAAGGGAGAGCCCTACTACTTTGTGAAATGGACATAGTGTGAAACCTTCTCCTAATCACTGATTGTCACAGCCATAGACACATCTCTCAACTATCATGGCAGAATCTCCCTCTTACAGTGGATGGTGATTAACATGGAGACCCACAGTTGTCAATATCCAGAGAATAAAAATCTGAAGAACGCTTGGTCCTGAATGGGACAACTGTATCAAATCTTTGCCTTCCTAGGTTCAGGGATCGTCATGGAAGAAGAAGCACTAAGACTCTAAGAGCCAGAAATGGTGGACACCTATAAAGCTATGGAGTTTTCCAGGCAGGATGGCACTTAGCTCCTCATATGAATTCACAGCAGTTCTGACAGCATGCACATGACTGACTACCCAAGGCAGACAAATCCCCACCATAGAGGTAGGGAGCTGAGTAAGAAGCCTCAGTCCAAGCTAAAGAACTATTGACAGTTAATAGCTGCTGGCAGAGAGCCAGTCTTCTTTAAGGGTGTGATTCTGTGTATGTTGACCAGGTTCTGGGGGTTAGATCCATTCTGGAAGGCATTTGGGGGACACAAATTAGACTTAATAGACCTTCAAAAGTAATAATAATAATGATAGAGGCTGGAGAGACGGCTCGGCAGTGAAGAGCACTGGCTGCTCTTGCAGAGGACCTGAGTTGGGTTCCAGCATCTACATTGTAACTAACAACCATCCCTACCTCCACTTTCATGAGATATGATGCTCTCTTGTGGCCTCTATGGGCACTGCACAGTCATACACATTAAAAATAAAATAAGAAGCTGGAAGTATGGCTCAGAGGTTAAGAACACTGACTGCTTCTGTAGAGGACCCAGGTTCAGTCCAACATGGCAGATAATAGCCATCTGGAATTCCAGTGTCAGGGGATCTGACACTCTCTTCTGTCTCCTGCAGCACTGCCAGGACACAGGTGAACTTATATACATGCAGACAATACACTCATGCACAGGAAATGAAAATAAACATTTTTAAAAATATATACCATTTTTATTATATATTTTATTTTATATAATATATATTATACATTTTATTATATATAATACTTTATATATATGCTTGGATGTGGTGACAGTAGAGGACATGAAATCGAATGGAGTGTTAAGGAGGGATGAGGTTCCAATTATGATCAGAATACATTGTATGGAATTCTCAAAATTTCAATAAAAGTACTTTTAAAGAAATGTTGTAGAGGAAGAAAGGGAGGGGAATTAGTTGATCCCAAGCTCCAAATATGTTTTTAAAAGAAATGAAATAGAAGTGAAGAAATTTTCTCCAATGACGTGAAATTCTCCTAAGAAATGCGAAAAGACTGGGAGAACAAAGTGCTGTATTTATCTTTGCTTTTCATGCACACTGTAACTTTGGGAATAAAGCGGAATATATGGGGAAAACAGCTTGGCCCCAAACAAGATAAAGTCACTAGAGCTCCGAGCCCCTGTGAGCTTCTGAAAGCCCCACTTCCCCAGTGTGAGGAGAGAAAACTCTGGTGGGAGATGTGTCAAACTGATGAAAGTGGCTTTGTATTGACGTTGGATGGCTGGTGAGGGCAGAGCAGATAAAACTAGAAACCAGTGTGGCCAATGAAAGCAGTGGCCCCATGGGAAGAGAGCCATAGGATAGGCCGAACCTGGGAAGAGAGCCATAGGATAGGCCGAACCTGTCATTTCAGGAGGAAGCAATTGAAAACAGAGTCGGGGCTGGAGAGATGGCCTAGCGGTTAAGATCGCTGACCACTCTTACAGAGGACCCGGGTTCGATCCCCAGCACCCACATGGCGGCTGAGAACCGTCTGAAACTCCAGTTCCAGGAGAACTCCAGTTCCAGGGGAATCCGATATCCTCTTCTGACCTCCGCGGTATTGCACGACACGGGTGCACAGACTTGCATTCAGACAGTACATTCATACACATACATAAATAAATAAAATTAATTTAAAAAAATTAAAAAAAAAAGAAAACAGAGTCATAGATCATTATTCGGGCTCAGTTGTAGGTATGAAAACAATAAGAAAGCACTGTAATAAAAGGAAAATGTTTTAAAACCTTTGTTTTAAGGACTGAAGATTTTGTACAATGGTACTTGCCTAGTGTATGTAAGGCCTAGGGTTCTATCTCTAACACCATAAGAAATGAAACCTAATGTATATTGTATGAGCAGTTTTAAAAATAATAATATAAATAAAAAGGGAGTGGTTATAATTTCCCTAAACTAGAAAATCATTATTGTCCTTCTCAAATGACTTGTAAAGATTTAGATGCATGAGAAAACTTGAAAGACAGAAAAGAAACACTTGTGAGGTTCAAAAAAGCTTTTGAGTGGGAGTGTGTTCAGCATGTGTGTTCAGACACCCGTAATGCCATGGTCATAGAACAGAGGAAATGCTTTTCATTCTTCATCTTCAATTAAAGTGACATTAATAACTTCCTTGTGCTTGTGCTGACAACTGTTCTATGAAAACACATGTTCTGATTCAAATAAAATATCTATTCATATAAATAGGCCACAATATAGTTAACCATTCCTCTGTTTGGGGATATTGCTAACTTTTCCATTTCCATTTTTTTATGTTTAGGAGTTCGCATTTTTCCATTTAATTTTATATTACTCTAATATATGAATACATACCCTCCATACATATACCACAATTACAAAGTCTGAAAATAAGTGGTCAGTTAATTCTAGAGCCAGTTAAGGAATTCAACATTATAGCAGCATAGCTGCCTTCAGATAAAAAGAAATCGCTTCTCAGCCTTTTGGCTAAGATCAAGTGTAGTATCTGTTCTTACCAGTTTAATATCTGATATGTCCTCTTTCCATTTCCATTTTTAGGAATAATTTGCTTATTTTCATATGAATATATTTTTAAATTATTGCCTTGGAATGTATTCAGTAAAGTGGAAAGAGTATAAAAATATTTAAGATTTTAATATTTCCTTAGGATTATATGTTGTGGATAAATTTTGGAAGTACAAAAGGATATAAAACAAAAAATATGGGGCAAAAATATAAAACAAAAATATGGAATAAAGATCTAGGGAAAACACCTGCGTAGCCATGTGAGACCCTTGGTTCAGTCCAAAGCACCCCAAATCTTCCCAGTTGTGCAGTAGTAAATAATTGCCTGAAACTTACATTTTTATGTGCATGAGCTCATGTAAGCCAGAAGTCAACCTCAGTTGTGATTCCTCAGGAACCACCCACCTTAGTTTTTTGAGGCAGGGTCCCTCACTGACCTGGAACTTGCCAAGTATACTAGGCTGGCTGGCCAGTAAACCCCCCAAATCCTCTTGTCCCAAATTCCCACAGTGCTGGGATTATAGGCATATGCCAACACACCTAGCTTTTCTAGATGGCCTTGGGGTATGAAACTCAGATATTCATGCTTACATGGCCTGCAATTTACCAATGAGCTACCTCTCAGGTACATGCTAATCTTAAGATTGTTTTTAGTTTAACTTAAATCTGTTCCTATCACCCCTTTCATCTCTCCTTCTCAGATTTCTACCTCATCCTTATCCTAGATTCTTTGCTTCTATATCCCAGAGGTCTGTCTTCCTCTCCTCTGGTCCTTTCTTCTCTCTGAAGTCCCTTTGCCTTCAGGCTGAGTTCTCTTTGTTCTGCTGAACATTTTGCTTTGTGTGGAGACACATAAGAAAATCAAGGCTTGCAGCCTGTGCTAGACCAGCTAGCTGTCTACTTTGAAATCTATATCTGGTTCTGGCCAACTTGACATTGGGTGTTATACAAAATATTTCTGCTTCCTAGATTCTTCAGCAGTAAATTGAAGTTAATGAACATTGCAAATTTTTAGAACTGTTGAGACCAAATGCACATATTATCCATAACAACATACATCAGGAAATATTGTGTCTTGTTCTTTTAACTATGTATTCTTTTTCCTTTAAATTTTTAACTGAGGGTAAATTCTTTAATGTATATTTTTGCTGAGTTTCTATGCATTTCATGTAATAGATCTTGATCAAATTTAGACCCTTCCCCCACCTACCACCCTTATATGTCTCCCACTGGATTTCATTCATTTTGTCATATATGTTAAGTCCTATAAAATCAAGCATTTATATCCAGTGTCCCTTCGTTCAAGTTCATCCACTGAAGTCACTCAGCCTATCTAGAGTCACTTCCTTAAGGAAGATCTACTCTCCCTCACCCAGCAGTAATCGGTTGCCAAGTTCTAGGCTGGGGTTGGGGCCTGATATGCATTTCCCCAATTCTCTTCTGGTTTTGGTCTGACTGTGTCAGCATGGGTCTTGTGCATGCTGCCATCATTGTTGCAATTTCATATAAGCAAGTTCCCAGAGACCTGAAAGTCTGATTGCTTATGATTATGCACCAACCCTGGCTCTTCCAATCTTTTCACCGTTTCTTCCATAATAGTCCCTGAGCTATGGGTGAGTGAGGTTTAATATAGGAATCCTATCCAGGGACATGCACATTGTAATAAAGGCTCAGGCTCACAGCCAAAAGATTAGGGTAAATGTTTTAAAGATTTATTTACTCTAAGCTTCTATGTGGGACAAACTGCATGTGTGTGGTCTCTGGGCATCAATCGTATCCTCGTGGAAGTCAAATCGATGGGCACAATTCCCAGCCCTGTTCTTGATTTGGCCATCTGAACTGATTCTTTCACATAATCTCTTCCCACTTCCACAGTGTGCTTGGGCCACAAGTGATGAAGATAGTCTCTGATGATGTGCAGGTCACAGTGTATGCTACTATGAGAAAAGTTGTCCATCTCTGTTTGTTAGTTTGTTAGTAAGTTGTAACTAAGTGCACAGGTTCCTTGATGTTCTAGTCTCACAGGAGGAAATGGAAACATAGAACAATAAGATAAATAAGGATTTCAAAGAAACTAAATATCATTATAGAATTAAAATATGTCTTCGTGGTGACAAGGAACAGAATTGACACTGTTTATATTCTTGCACTGTGACTTTCTACATTTCCCAAATTCTTTCATTTGCTACTGCAGAACAGATTGAGAAGACAGTTAATAAAAACCACAAACAGAAAATGATGAGATTTTTTTAAAAAAGAAATTCCATTACAATGACATCGAAAATGCCAAGTAATTCTGCATAATCTAATAGGTATATAAGTTCTATAGAAGAAAATGTATAAAACTTAATGAGCGATATAAAAAGAAGATGGAAATGAAGGGGAGATGCAGCATGTTCATGGATTGGAAGACTGGGTATTTTAATGATGTTGCTCTTCCAAAATTAATGCTGAGAGCCAGTGCAATAGCAATCTAAATTCCAATAGACATTTTTCTTTGGTGAATGAGATGATTCTAAGGTATATCTGGAAAAGTGAAGTGTCAAGACTAGTACAATCATGATGAAAGAAAAGCACAGAGAGAATTGTTCTATTATCCATACAGACATATTTATAAGAGAAATATAATCTTGATATAAGAATAAACCAGTGAATGAATGCAGTAGAATATAAAACTTGAAAGTTAGCATATACATTGATAGATGATAGTTGCTGGATTAAAGTGATGTCAGAGAACAAGTAAGGCAAAAATACTGTTGTTCATGAATGATTCTGGGATAATTATACATACATATAACAAGAAAAAAACATAGTGCTGCATCACATCATATCCAAAAAGAGATTCCAGCTGCTCACAGAAGTATGTGGAAATACCTTTATAACCCTCAATACCTCAGGTTATAACATATTCTTATACACAGAAAGTAAATAATTAATATAAATTAGAAAAAGACATTAGTCACAGCTTTTTAACCTTCCAATATGAACTGAGGACTCATGTCTCTCCAAGAATCCTCCAAACCTTCAATGCCAGATGGGGACTACTGAGATACCCAGCTTGTGGACTAAACAGCTAAGGGGATGTCAGCCTCATCAGAATATAGATGGCCATTGTTGGACTACCTGGGCTGTATCATAGAGGCCAGTGCAGAGGGATCAAGACAGGATGCATGCTTACTGGACTTCATTTGGGGGACCATGGGAGGAATAGACCCTAATGTGGAGCAAAAGTGCAGGATTAATAGTTGTTTGGGATTGCCAAGGCGGAACCTTCAAGCACTTCCTTAAGGAAAACATGACATCTTTTAGGAAAAAAAAATCCTCTAATTCAAGTGATATGTGTATGTATGTATGGTATGTATATATTCATGTTATATATAGCTATATATAACTATGTATATATACTGTAGCAGTACAAGTTGGAGAGAACAACAACAAAAGAACTGAAAAAACTCTGGAAAGACTCAGAAAAAGATACAGGACACGTATGGCAGAGTGCAGTGACTAGGGTGGGGTGGGGGGCATGGAAAGGGAAGTAATTCTAGATTCGATGAAGAAATGATGTATGGCCTATGGAAAAATTTAAATAACAATAAAAAAGATGCTCTGAATCAGTTGAAAAGAAAACCAACACAGTAAAGATTTTCATTTTCTATAGGTCTGGCAAAGATCTCTCGTCTGGTTTGTGTTGAGGAAACTTTTGAGGTTGATTAGGGATGACATTTTAAGTTGGGGAGCCACTATGAAAACAGAAATTCCTTTCTGTTTTGTTGAGTGAGAAGGTCTGCTTGGGTTATTTTGTGGTTTGAATGAGAAATGTCCCCAACACCTCAATTATTTGCATTCTCGGTCTTCAGTTTGCTATTAGGAGAGTTCAATAAGCCTTTAAGATCTGGGGTTTTGCTGGAGGAAGTATGTCACTGGGGGGTGGGGCTTGAGAGTATATAGCCTTACCCCACTTCTTGATCCCTCTCTCTGCATCCAGGGTGTGGATAGTGGTAAGATCTCCCAGCTTCTGGCTAAGGCCACTTGCTGCCATGTCTCCCCTACCATTAAGGAAGGGTGTGGTTCCTCTTGGAACTATAAGCCAAAAGAAACTCATTCTTTCTTAAATTGCTTTTGGTCATGGTGTTTTATCACAGCAAAGAAAATGGCACCCACATGGCAGAGTTTGATAGAAATGTTGTCCACATTCTGATATTCCTTGAATTTTTCCCCAATCTTTTCTATTAAAACCTTCAGCACTAGAATACATTTATCATTTTACACATGTTCCATGTTCTTCTGTATCTTCTGAAAATTAATTCACAACAATTTTTCATGTTACATAATATTCCTAAATAGTTAATTACAGGTTTTTCAGATTATAAGTGGATTACCCTGCCATTCTCCCACCATAAGCTCACTTCTTAGGTTCATCTTATTAGAATGACAAAAAAAAATTCAGTAGGGACTTCTTGATGGACTTTGCAAACTATAGAGTTAATATTTTTAGATAAACTCTCAGGAGTAAGCTAACTAGGTCATGGTATATAAGAAGCTTTATTTTTTAAATATATTGCAGCAGTTTTATTACCACTAACAGTAAATGAACATCCAATGACCTTGGCATTGTGGAACCAGAAGAAGCGCAGGATTGCTTGATGTGCACTGGGATTTACTAACATACACTGGCCTGGATCTCCCAAGCCTGGTATGATTGTTCCTCAAGCTAAAACAAACAAAAACCAAGTAAAGAGAGGGCTGGAGAGATGGCCCAGTAGTTCAGATCACTGGCTGCTCTTGCAGAGGACCCAGTTTCAGTTACCAGTATCCACATGGCAGTCACAACCACAACCATCTAGACCTCCAATTCCAGAGAATCCAACACCCTCTTCATTTCATTTGCCAGTTCAGTGGACAAAATGCATGTGATTACATACATGCAGGCAAGACACTCATACACTTAATTAAAAAACAAAGAAACAAAAATGAAGTGCTCGTATGTCTTCTTTTTCTTCTTTTGTCTCCTTATTCAGAGTTACTTACCTGCACAGTTCTTTGGAGAATCATGTGATTCTGCCACCTTTGCTTTCAATATCCCCAACATGATCTCCTCCTTTCTTCCTTTGACCACCTGCCTCTCAAATGAGCAGAAGTGATAGTACCCTAATAGCCCCTCTACCTTTCAGGCTATCCCTTAGTTCACCTCTGGAGGCATCTCCTATATCACAAAATAACTGTGCCGTTCTGCAGTGCCTCTCACTGTGCCCACAAAGAGAGCTTTTCCTTAGCCCATCTGTTAGAACTCTCACCCACGATGTGACCACATCCTCCATCAACTAATATCAAATGTATCAGCTAAACTTCCCTCAATGTTTCTATTTCAGACCACGTTTCCAACTTGTGTCCGAGTCATGACAAATTTTCATCCTTTCTTTGATAGATTTCCACCTTAATCTTACATGAATGTCCTCATCCTATCCCCATTGCCTAACACAAGATCCACTGCACATGGAAGCTGTTTAGAAATGACTACTTAGACAGCTGGGTGGACTTGGGCCCAACTGAACTGGCAAATGAAATGAACAGCTTTTACTCAGATATTGAGTGATCAGCATTCTCAACATGATAGCCATGTATTGTGACATGTGCCAATCTGAGATTTTGTATGAGCCCTTGGAAATGGACATAAATCACGTTCGATGAAGTTAATAATGCTGGGGAATACTAGATTATGGCTAATTAGTAAGAAAAATACTCAGAATTAAAGATACATTTGCTATGCCTATTCAGAATACAGAAGCTCATATAATAACTAATTCTATGGTCTGTGTTCAAAAGATGTCTTCCTGCATCTCCACTATAGCCACCTGGGTTCAAGCTCTCATTTCTCGCCTGAAGAATCAGTATAGCAATAGCCTTTTAACTGGGCCTGTTCTTCTTTTTCATTCCCTCTAAATTATTTTACCCCCTCCAACCCCCCACCCCCCAGACAGAATGATTTTGTTAAAGCCTGAACTTGCCCAAACCTTGTCATGGCTTCCTAAAAAAGACGTTTTCTTTAAGACCACAGAACCCATACAGGACTCTCCCGACTTCCTTTTGAACTCTGGCTCCTGCTCCTCTAGGCTTTGCTCCCTCTGTTCCCGTCAATGTGCTCTATTGCTACACATTAGTCCTTCTGCCTTAGCTAGTGCCATGTGCTTTCTCTAAGAAAGTCTCTTCTCTTTCATGTTTGTGAGTTCTCTGAAGTCCTTTACCATTTTAAATTTCAATTCCCCACCTTCATTTTTTGTAGCTTCTTTGCTTGTCTACTTATATTTTATTTGTTTTGGGTTTTATTAAGCCAAACAGTTGGGTTTTTTTTATTGACACAGTGACCCATGATATATAAACATACACATAGCACACCAATGTTCAAGATCCTAGGAAGAGGATTATAAATTTGTCTAAAGAGAATTTAAATTTGATTTTAATATGAGGACTCTTCATTCTTCCCCCAAGAGAAGAAAAAGGACTCCTTGAATAGCACCTTGTCCCATACCTGATTATCAAGTAGGAATAGGATGACCATGCTGAAGGTAATCATTGTCACCTTCACCCCAGCTTTGGTTGGTCTTTTCCCTCCAGGCTTTTTCAACAGAAGTGATCTGTGCAGATTGCTTGCAGCACTAAGCCTTTCAATGGTATGGCCCTTTGCTTGTAGGGTGCAGGAGGCTGGCTCACAGAAATCAGAAATGCCAGGAGACCCCTGGGGTCCAGGCACATCAGAAATCCCTGCCACTCCTAGGGAACTTGCTACCTTCCCGGCCATTTCTCCCATAGCTAGAGGGGCCTGAGTCTCTTGGGAGACCAGGAGTTCCTGTCAAACCTTTGGGATCTCTTCTGGGAAGACCATGTTCCCCTTTTTCTCCCAAGTCCCCTTTAGGTCCTCTCAAGCCCAGAGCATCAGGGGGATCTTTAATGGATGGGAGACCAGAAATTCCCATCTGACCTGGGAAATCATTCTCTCCAGGCTGCCCAGGAGACCCAGGGGGCCAGGGCCTCCCTGGCAGACCGGAGGCTCCTTATCTGGGTGCTTAAGACCAGCAGGCATCTCAGGAAAATGCTCTTGTAGGACTCTAGCTTTTTAGGGAGTTTTTATGTGTCTCATACATCATTTCTCAATCAGTCTTAATTGTCTTTATACTCCCTTATCCCTTAGCACATCCCCATGCAGACCATCCCACCCAGAGATCACACAATGTGTCATTTATGGTAGGGTCCATTGAACCAAACTACTCTCCCTGCCCACTCCTCAGTCCCAGCTCTTCCCCTGAGCTCTAGTCAGTCTTTTCACACTCCCTTTCCTGAAGAAGGCCAGGGCTTCCTCACCAGACTGCCTTCAGCTGACAATATTTCCTCAGCCAAGGTTGGAGTCTGCTGTCCATTTCTGCAGTTCTGTGCTGGGTTTCTGTCCAGCTGAGCTTGCATGGGTCTTGTGCATGCCGATACCAATGCCGTGGGTTCATATGAACCAGGTCCCAGGACCTTGTAGGATTCATTTCCCTTTGGATCACCTCCCTGGCTCTTACAATCTTTCCGTCCCCTCCTCCCCAATATTTCCTGAGGCCTGGGTGGGTGAAGCTGAATATAGACAGCCTGTCCATGAAACCACACTCTGTAGACCCCTAATCTTCACGGTTTGGCCATTCAGGCCCCTTTGGGTTCCTGGTCTCCTATTGCATGGAGGAGCTCCCTTAATGAGAGTTAAGAGGTGGTTAATACCTTCTTGGATCCTTGTTCTATGATGCACATGGTTTATGTGTAGAAGTGGCATTATAAACGTGTCACCTAAACATAAGAAATTCACAGACCATGTCTGTGTGTCCAGTTGTGGGACTCTGCACCATTCTGATCCAAAAGAAGCTTCTTTTCTGAGTGATGTCTGGGATATTTATCTGTAAATATAATGAAACTTCTTTTGTAGTTAGTAAGATGTTACCTTAGCCTAGGGATGTGCCAACCTCGGGGATTTCTCTAAGATCTTTTATCCCTCCAGTTGTGTCCAACTGGCTATGCTTATAACACCATACATGAGTTTCCTCCCACTGAATGGGTTTTAGGTCCAATTGGTTAGCCATTGATTTCCCGCAGGATAAAAGTGCCACTATTGTACCGATGTCCTGTGCTGCGTTGGACAATGTTGGACCATTGATTGATGTTCTCCCTTAGCTGATTACATGCTCTCCAAAAGCTTTGAGAGCTAACCTTCAGGGGTGGTGGCTTCTGGGTCATATGCAGCTCCATTGCTCAAGATCCAGTCTCTGAAGTACGCCCTGTCTTCAGCAATGGGGTCTTACCTTCATGTTCTGGGATGTGATCAAGGGTTTTGGCAATAGCCTTTGAGAGTCTCTTGGACTAACCTTGCCAATGACTCATAGGAAGGCTTCTCCTGTCTGGTACTGTTTCTTGATATGCAGCCTTCATCTTTCCATATGGACTCATGTGGAGGTATTGTATGTGTAATTTGTCAGTAGATTGTTAGATTAATATGATTCTCTCAGGTTTTTTACCCCAGCAAGATATTCTTTATCTCTCCTCTCTCCCTTGCCTGTCCAGCCCTCACTCCGTGTCTTCTCCATTTAAAGCATCCCCATTTCTCCCTTGATCCGGCAAGTCTCCTATGGCCCCACTTCTCTTGGGCTCCTTTTTTCCCTTTTCCCCCACATTCCTTCTCTCCCATGTAGATGCCCTGATTTTATTCAGTCCTCCCTAATAACACCTGTCACCTACCAGCCTTCTGTCTCAGGTTCCTTCTTTGCCTTTACCTTCCTGGTTCCTTTTCATTTACCTGGTTCTTGCAGTTACATCCAGATATGTACTTACATATAAGAATTTGGTGCTGGATCCACCAAGGAGGGCTCTCTTTGTTGCTCTATCTTAGCTCTCTAACCCCTAGTGCTATCTAGCTTATGTCTATTTCACTCCTATGCATTGCCTCCCCACTAGGGTATACGATTGGTAGGAAAATGGGCCCATTTTGTAAGCTATTTTCTCCCAATCAAAACATTGCTCTTTAAAGGGAGGAATGTGGCCAGTAAAACTCAAGAAACTGAAAATCTTACAAAGCACAGGAAGCTCACAAAACTTACAAGACTCAAGAAGTCACAAGAATCACTGCTATGTAAGCAATAAGGAACTGCTGTAGAGAGAAGACTGTCTTCAGTGGAACTGCTTCAGTATTGGCCAGAGCTCCAGGATGCAGCTCTCTGAGTTGTCACCCCACACCAAGGCAGGGTTTTTGGTGATATAGTTGTTTTTGAGTCATTCATACTTCTGGAAGTAACCTCAATAAATTCATTTGTTCATCTCAGAGATTTGGAAAGAATTGCTACTGTGCTACTATGGTCTGTCATCAGCCCCATCCGTCATTGTATCTGAGCTAAGTATCCATTTGTCTGTGTCTCTCCAGGAAAAATCACACAACAGCTTTGGACATATTTGTTATTGATTTCCTAAAATCTAGAGGAATGTCTCATTGAATTAATGTCCCTATAAGAAACGGCAATGAGACTGCTCACTCTGTACCATGTCAGGACAAGGCAAGAAGGTGGTCATCTTCAAGTCAGGAAGGGGCTCTCACCAGGAACCAAATCAGCTGACACCTTGATTTTGAATTCCTCATCCTCTAGAACTGTGAGAGATAAATGTCTGTTGTTAAGGTTTCCTATTCCATGGCATTTTCTACTGCACACAGAATGGACTAAGATAGAAATTTCCTTTAAACATCATCTAGCTAAGGTTCTTACTCAAAAGGAGCTAGGAAAGTCACTTGACTTCTCACAGGCTAAGGCACCAGTGTTGGGCACACCTAAACTCAGTATCCAAGTCATGGCTCCATGCAGTGCCTGTGTCCTATGTGAACAAACTCATGTGCCACCCTGCGTACTATGTGGTCATTGTAAGAGAAGGGGCATGCATCCTGCTCTCTGGAAGTGCCATTTTTCTAAGTCCTGCAGCTTGAGTTTTGCTGTTAAAAGTTGATGGTGTTGATCTTTTTGCAATAGCTTATGAGAGAATTTAATTGATTTCTCTCCTACAATTATTTGCACTCTGGCTGATAAATTTTTCTTGCCTCTATAAAGTATAAGAAAAAGGGGAAACTACTATTACTACAAAAATGCTGAACCATAACTCTATGGAGATAATTCAAAGATGGAGAAGTAGATACATTTAATATGGGCATATTTTCTGTTAGTACAATCGATTCTGGCTCAAATGATGCAGTGAATGGTATTCAGAATTAAAAAGAGTCCCACAGCATCCAGAGCCCTGCTTCCTGGACATATTTGAAAGGTCCCGATATAACAGCATGACACTGTCACTCAAAAAGCTATTATGAGCCTAGGCTGAATCAATAGAAGAAAACTGTCCCAATCAAAGGGATCTCAGTCCCTCTGGACCTCGTAGTGTTGGATACACATGATGTTATATGCTGCCTATTCCTCGATCTCTATTTAAAATGTTATTGACTTGTTTTGAAGGAATGAGGACCAGATGGAAGAATTTGGGGACTGAAGACTTAAGGAAATACAAAGCTGTTTTCAGACTTCTGAAAGCGAAACGATGACAGAGTACATTTATTTTGTATTTTTCTAGGTGCAAAATCGAGCTCCATGCACAAGAACTTCAGGGAAGCATGTTTCTAACTGAACCTCAAAATAATTATAGGGATCTCTGAAAATGTTCCCTAGAGAATGCGTTAAAGCATAAATAATGTTCCAGACACCATCCCAGCACACACAAAAATCCCGTTTAGGAAGTGATTTAACATATTGATCTGAAGAGAGCATTTCAGTATGAAGATTCTGTCATTCTGTGAACACAGAGACCTGGATCATTTTTATTGCAATGACTAGAATGCAGCTGTGTGCAAATGGCTGATTCTTGGAAGAGGAAATAGCAAAATGGTCTTGGATGACTATGAATGTAAGAGAAGAAAAGAAAAAAATCTCAGTGCCTTCATTGTTTTAAGTCCTGGCATATTTTCCCAGGGAGAGCTCAGCACTGAAATAAGTGATTTTCCTGACAGCCACTCTTACAGGCGTGTAGACGATGCCTCAACTTGCTTAAGTCAGGTACTGTCTTTGTGGCCCTCAGTTCTACTTTGTTGCTGAGATATTGAGGAAGGCCAAATAAAAATAGAGAGAAAATCCATTTGATGAAAAATAACTTCAAGGATGGATATTTCAAGTTATTGCTAGGGGAATAAACCTTGCTACCTGAAATTCAACAATAATAAGATGCTATCCTTAAAAGTATACTTGACTTCTTTGATTCTAACATGAGGCAACCCCCTCTTAATTACCACCTTTTCCTATTACCATGGAAGAGATAGGATTTTTGCATTTTTTGTCCTTGAATTTTCTCTTTTTTTCAATCATCTTTCTAATTTCTTCAGTGAGTCTTTTCTAATGATGCTTGATTTCTAATATTTTGGTGTTTTCTCTTTCTGCTGGTTCTTATAATATTCACCTTAAGGTTTTCAATATCACTTTTTTGTTTTTCTCTTTTGAAAAAGTCTTACTTGAGTTCTTAAAAAGGACACCCAGTACAAACTTGTTTTCTGTATTCCTGGGAGGAGGACAAAAGAGAAATTCACATCCTCCGAGTTTAAAACTCATCATATATAATTGTATTATAGAATGTAGATTATCGAATCTACAAGCTTAGCATAAGTTTTAGTGCTATTTACTGACAAAATTGTACAATCAAGCTCTGCAACATTACTTGAAGTTTCTCACTAGTGCTGAATTGTGAGTTTGGCATTCACTCCCCTTCCAAGTACTCCATCTTATAGAAAATTTTTCAGAGAAATCATGTTATTTTTTAAGGCAGTGTTATTATAATTTTTAAGTAAAAAATTCATTCTCTAGGTTTAAAACTCATCACATTTCAAATGTATAATTCCCCCATATCCTTATTTTAAGAGCTCCATACTAATTTTCAAATTGGAATCTAAGTTTCTAAATAGAAAACTTAGGTCATTTTGACCTTTCAATGGAAAATGAAATTAGTTTAAAGAACATTTAGAATGGCAAATGTTTGAAGATTTTCCATTACAAATTCCTTAATCTTACCCCTACCACTAAACACACACACACACACACACACACACACACACACACACACACACACACACTGCATCTGTATGGAGAATTCTGAACAAACTAATGCTTGAAGCCACGTTGCCCTTTCCTCTGTCAGGTGTTCGGTACTCCTCCCCACCAGAGCCCAGCCTCAAGCCTCCCATCTGAATCGGCTCTGAAGGGAGCAGCTTGTGTGCCCAGCTTTGCTTCTTATCTTTGCCAGCTCACGTCAATAAACTCCACTTTCTTCAAGGTCAAAGTCACTGGAATAAAACTGATAATCTAACCCAAGTTATTAAATGTTAATAGGGCCAATGTTTTCCTTCGAAGTTAATGTATACATTATAAGGACCTTAAGGAGCTGAGAACCTTATGTCTATATGTAAACATGAGCATTTGACCAGTTTTCCTCTCACAGCTCTGTTTAAACATTAACATTTTCTTCCTATAATTTTCTTGAAGTTTGTCGCTTTGTTTGTCATACACCTCAACTCCAATTTAGCTTTCAAACATTATTGAATGTGAATCCTTTCATTATCACAGCTTATTTGATTTTCATATCCCTCTCTTTCTACCTTATCCCTGCAGTTTATTTTTGTTGTTGCCATTACTCTCTTGTGTACATTTTTGCCTTGGGATGAGATTAAGCATTTTTAAGAAAGTTGAAGAAAATAGTAATTCCAGAAATGCTTCAGCATAAAATCTCCATTCTTTTCCAAGCTTATTTATATTGAGTTTTTAAATGATTTTATCTCATTTTATCATGAAACCACTTAAAATGTTCTATATACATTCCCTTTAATAGTGCTTTCTAAACAGAGAAAGTTGCCATATAATATTTTTATGTTATGCTAACCATAACATGGGTTACAGAAATGGTCAATTGTTTAATAAATATGGAGACACCTTTTATTTATTGTTAGGACCCAATTTTCTTCATCTGCTGTAGCAACCCAGAGAATAACTCTGAATAAAAATAATTTAAATGAGTTCACATAGAAAATGTTTTCTTAGTATTTAAGTTCCGAAATAAGTGTTTAATATTTATACCATGCAGAAAGAGCAGGGACTCTGTGTGGAACTCCAACTGAGGAAAAGCAATGTTGAGAGGTGTCTACTGACTGTCAGGTTAGAGGTGCCACTTTTAGATTCTCTGAGGTTATAATGACACTAGAGATGCCCTCATGGGATAGCAATGTTCACCAACACAATAAATGTTATTCAAAAGAATTACTACTATGGTATGTTCTTCTTTTATTACATGCATGTGAATACTCTCCTCTATTATAACAGATCCGTAGCTTACTTCTCATAGTATTATTTGTAGAGAGAGAAGAAATCATTTGCAAAAGACCAGCAATAGACAATCCATACAAAGACTTAAAGAAACATGCCATGCATTTTCAGCTTCCTTTAAAACAGCAGACTAGGAGGCTAGGGACACAGGAGTGTTTGCCTAGAATGGGCAAGGTCCTGGGTTCTGTTCCCAAGCACCATACAGAAACAACAACAGAAACTGCTATGGTCAGATATTAATTAAAATTTAAAACAGCATGTATTTGGAGGTTAAAACACCTTTTGTAATCAAAAGAGAAAAGATTCACAACAAAAATTTTAAAAATACTAGAAGACATACCCAAGTAACTTTTCTCTTTATGAAATTAGCATGCAACCATTTTTCTCATGTAAATGATTTAAGCATTTTAAAGAGGATGTGCCCTCCAGATAATAGTGAATGAACATTCAATGAAGGAGAGCAAGCTTGGAGCCTCTATTGTATCTCCCACCCACCATGGGCCTGACACTGCTGGTCCAGTTGATGCTGCTCAGCCCATCCTTAGCAGACCCTGTACCTAGTATTGTAACCAACTAATAAGAACAGAAAGGGGGACTGGAGAGACGGTTCCACAGTTAAGAACACTGGCTGCTCTTGCAGAGAGCCTAGGTTCAATTCCCAGCACCCAAATGGAGTTAACAACCATCTGTAACAGATTTGATATCCTCTTCTGACTTCCCCAGTACACTTACATATATGCAGACTGTACATTCATATACATAAAGTAAAAGATAATTAATAAAATATATTTTTTAAAAAGAACTGAGAAGCAAGATGAGAGGAAAAGCAAATCCGAGTCCACGTGAGACCTTGTACCTCATAAAAATCAATGTAAAACATGTGCAAGGCCCATAAGTTTCAAACCAGTTACAACGTACACATTATTTATAAATTTGGGTTTACATCTAAATGAAAAACCTGAAGTAGGAGAAAAAAAAATCTGTGGAAAAAAAGGGACACAGATGATAATTCCTTATAGTTTCTCTAGTGTTGTTATTCATGATTCATGAATAACATGAATCTTTTTCTTACCAATCCCCAAAGATAGGAATAATAAGTGCTTTTATAAAACTTTTTTAAATGACTCAATCTGGACTCTAAAACATGTCTTTCTTTGCCTTTAAGACCTACATTTAATTTTCTACAGCATCCTTTGAAAATAGCAGAATCAGGAAGCTGATCTACTTAATAGAAGAGCTGGGAATATCTTCCAAAGGGAATGAATGTTCCAATGGAGTAAACATGCTTTGACCATAGTGTCCGTAACACTGCCTTAAAACTCCATCTCCTACACATCACCAGAGTCCACCAGAAGTCAGCCTCCTGTAGCTGGTTTCGTCATATAAAAAAAATCTTAAAACTAAAAAGCATTACACTTATATTTCTGCCTCTTTGGAAACAGAACCTACTCCCTTGTTCTAATACACAGTGGGGGAACAGGAAACTGATTTACTTGTAGCTATTTTTTTCCTATTTCCTTATGCCACAAAATTTTATTTCCATATACCTGTGTAATTCCTGTGAATGGTTTTCAAAGGATCTTCTGGCATGTATGACAATTTATCATCAAATACTGTAAATGAAAGTGCTAGAGTATGGGATAGAATATAGACAGCTAATCTTGGGTACAGTCTGAATGACAGGCCCAGAGGAACACAGACATTTCTGAAGGCACAAAATGTCGGTCTGCAAAATTGCCTTTCCCAGCTTCAGATAGGTCCTCACTGTTCCAAAATGAAAACAGAAATCATTTGCAAGGCATCCTAGCAGAGCTGGAGGCAGCTGTCTCACTGTCTGCAACTAATTAATACACATGCACACGTTAAAACAACAATGAGAATAACTTAAGCATTAATATGTTTAGAAAAAAATACTATGCCGAGTGATATTCTGAAGTTGATATTTATGCCTATGTGAATTTATATCTGGATGCTGAAAATCCAAGTATAATTTACTGTAGAAGTAAAGTTTCCTATCTGCTGGTCCACAAGTGTGATTGCTGCTTTCGGGTTGAATTATTGAAATGGAAAAAAAAAGATGCTTGAAAATATGTTCATTGTGGCTGTCAGCAAGCGAGGGACTCTGGGAATTTGCTTCAGGTTGGCTCCCAGAGCATCCTCCTGAGCTCACTGAAGATGCTCCTTTGATGCTTTGCTCTGGGCTTCTGGTCAAAGAGTATGGCTTCCCAGTCTAGGCTGGGGCTAGGAGCAGTGGAAGTGGGACCTCCTAAATGAAACCTCTTAACACCGAAACGTCCAGGAGCTGTCTTCTGGGTAAGTATGAAAGACTTAGAAAGAACAAATGCCATTTAGGAAGCATCAACAATTTCCAAGATTGAATAAAATGTTCTCCATTTTTTATATTATGCTCCATTTTTTATATTTTTATATTATACATCATATATTTTATATTATTCTCTGTTTTATATTATATATGTACTGATGGATGGATGGATGGATGGATCTTCACTTTTAAAAGATAGGATTTTGCTATCTAAAACTCCCCATGTAAGCCAGGCTGGCCTCAAATTTATAGAAATCCTATTGCCTTAGCCTCTCAAATGCTTATAAACATGTATTGGCTCTTCTAGTTGTTTTTATAGATGCTGACACTCAAGTCCCATGAGGGTATCAGTCCCCAGGTGTTTTTCGAAGGAGATGACACTCACTACACTTTCAGATTTGTCCCCTTTGCTTTGCAAATGTCACATCTCTTCTCTGGAGCTCAGATCATTCACCCTTGAGGAATATAAATTGGTCTTCCAGCTCTCAATGTTGGTAACTTTGGCCCAGGTCCTGCGGATGGTGGTGAGACTTGGGCATTGCCAAGGACTACAGATCCTCAGAGGTGATGACATTACTTGTGTGTGTGGTCCTCTGGCTGACACTGTCCTGAGGAGGACACTGCACAGACTCCCACTATCTCCCACCAGATCCATAATGAATGAGGAAGGGGGGATCTACTGAAAATGTGGATCCTCATAAGACCAGAACTGAAAATAAATTATAAGAAGCTTAAGAGGTGATACAGCCTCTTATGTACCTGACAGGGTCTTCTCCATTTATTTTTGGATGACTACAACTTGTCATCCCAGAATCCAGGTGTTGCTTTTGAAGGAACTCATATTCAAATACCAACTGGAAAAAGCATCAATTTCATTGTGGGGATGGATTTAAGATTAACATACATTATTTTAAAATTTTTGAAAATATATTTATAAAAAGAGGCCACAACTTTGATGAGGAACTGTTGGTAGCTGATCACTGCTGGGTGAGGGAGAGTGGATATTCTTTAGGGAAGTGACTCTAGACAGGCTGAGCAGGCTCCAGTAGATGATGTCATACTGAGGGACATCTCAGTACACAGACTTGACTTGGTTGGCCTTAACATATATGACAAAATGTAGGGAGCAGGCTATGGGGGGGTGCAGATAAGGAAAGGAAGATAAACATGATTAACATTTATTGTGATAAATCCACAAGAAATCAATAACAATATATTTAAAATAAAACGTAAAAGGCCAAAAGAGTGTTCAGATCAGTTAATTCTAATATTGTTTCTAAATTCAGAAATTTTGCAAGACCAAGAATATACATAAGCAAAAAACCAAGTCTCTAACCCCAAACCTAGAAGGTTTACTTTACAGCAGAACCTCTACTTGCAGTTTCCCCCTTTCTCCCACCATTTGGAGTGCTATAGAAAATGTCTTCCATTGGGTATCTGTGGTTAATTTAGAAACAATATATGCCTGAACTGAATTGGAAAATGATGTATGAAATACACAAAGCATCAATAAAAATAAATTTTAAAAAAAGAAACAATAGAAACCTATTGATTATCACTTGGGAAACTTGGAATCCTAGTATTAAAGCATCATCAATATTGGGGTCAGACTAAGGTTCTCTGGTTGTCACCTTCTTGGTACATCCTCACACAATAGAAGGGATGAACAGGTTTCTCAAAGCCTCTTCCTGAGATCCTCATGACCAACTTGCCTCCAAAAGAGGCAATACTATCCTATTGGGATGAAATTCAAAATGTGAAGCGATGGGGAAGAGCTAGTCAGACCAGACCAATCCAGCTTGTTTATGTCATTACTGCTTTCAATACTAACCACTACCCTACTCACTCATTTTAGTATCTCCCTGTATTCTTCTCTGCCATCTACAAACTAGTACACAACTGACTATTTCTGCATGAATAATCTCTGGTTTTCAGCTTAATACATGGAGCTGGAGATGTCACCGTGTTGGAGCATTCAAAACACACACACACACACACACACACACACACACATACACACACGCGTGCCATATACACCAATACAAACACAGAGAGAGGAGGATCCAATGTGGATAATGTTAGACATGAATACTGAAATTTAAATTATGCCTATATTTTATTTCAGACAAGTTGCTAACTGTGAGACCATATAATTAGGAGCAACATTTTCTTTATCCGAATAGTCAAAAATACTCAGTGCTGAATATATTAGCAACTACTCTATTATTTGCCAAATAAATACAAGAAGCAGGCATTTATCAAAGGAAAGAACTTGGTGTTCCTTCAAACAACCCTTAGGGTATAATCAAGAAAATGGTGCATAATGTTGGACATTAACAGAGAAATCTAAATTATGTCCATTTTTTCTCTTGGCAAATTGGGAATTATGTGGCCATGTCATTACCAACAAGTTTATGAAATTAAATTTTAATTGCTTTTCCTTTGAATTATACATTTTTCCAAGAGTTTAGTAGCTTTCAGTATTTCGTTTTGATTTGATTTGATTGTGGCTTGTGAATTTACATACATGTTTTATATTATTAACTTTAAAAAACAATTTTAAATATGTCATGTAGAATCTAATGACCTTAATCTCTGACTTGTTTGGTTTCCTCAAAATGAAAACTGGAGATTAAAAAAAAAATCTCTTTTCAGTGCCCACGTTCATTTTCTTGGGCTGACTAAACAAAAATACAGACTCGGAGCTGCTTTGAACAATAGGAATTTGTGATCTCAGGGTTCTAGATAAGTGAAATCAGAGATCTATACATCCACAGAGCTAGGGGTGTATTTAGTCCATTCACATATTGACTCCATAACCACGGTCTCCTCATATTAGGAATTAAAGCTTTCAGAGGCGATTAAGTAGATCATGACAGTGGGACCCACAAGGATGAAATTATGGATTTGATATAATGCCAGACAGTGAGCTAGTCTCCTTGTACTCTGCCAGGACACAGTGAGAAGATCATCATCATGAACAGGGACACAGTGAGAAGGCCATCATCATGAACCAGGACACAGTGAGGAGATCATTATCATGAACCAGAAGCAGCCCCCTTCAGACAGCAAGTCATCCAGTCTGTATCTCTGACTTCCCAACTTCCAGAATTAGAAAATGAGTTTCTATTGTTTATTAGTCTCCCAGTTCATGGCATTTTGTTATAGCAACATGAAGGGGCTAAAATTGCTTTTCTGACTTGAGGGAGAACCTGTTTCATGACTCAGTTTGGGTTTTGTTTTTTTTTCAATCTTTGCCATTTTTTTGGCTAGTAGATATGTCACCTACATCTTGCTTTCATGTTGACATGACATTCTTTCTAAATGAATGACTGAGCTTGCATTTTAATTTTCCTTTTTATAGTGACACAAAAACCTAATAGATTAAAATCCAGCAGCTAGAGAGATGACTCAATGCTCTTGCAGAGGACTGAGGTTAAATTCCCAGCATGTACATGGCAGTTAACAACCACCTGTAGCTCCGGTTCTGGGGAATATTACATCCTCTTCTGACACCCTTGTGCATAGCACAATATAGGTCCATTTACACTCAGGCAATACACTCATACACATAAAATAAAAATAATAAAATATTTTAAAATCTATTCAAATAAGCTCATTCTTACTAATTGCATTTTTAATGATCTTATAACCAAATAAATTACAATCATGTGGTTTGAGTATTAGAACTTTAATATACAACATAATTTTTGAATAGGTCTATTAATTAAAATAAAGCAAAAATTTTAAGGCTTAAAGATTGAGATTTTATTTCTTTACAAACTTAAAACAATGGTTGAGACCTTTGCACATATAGGGAAAGACAACCTTTGGTGTTTTTATAAGGTACGTGACTTGATATCATCATTGTGTTTAATAAGTCATCTCTTCCTTCTTTAAGAGCTAGGATTTTCACATTCCATTTTGAAATTGCCTATTGAAAACATACAGTGTGAATCAGTAGTCTGGATAGCACCATTAATATCGAGACCTGAAATAGACTCTGTATCCATCCTGTGGAGCCTATAGGGAGAAAAGAGAGTAGCTAAATTATCATTGCACTAAATGTGAACCACTGGTTAGACAGTGATATGAAATAGATTAGAAGTTGAGGCTAAAGTATATATAAGAGGAGAATTTAAGCTCATGGGACTATTATGTGTGGGCCAGCCAATGAAGGTCACTGGAGACAATAATGGTTGGGCTAAGGTCTAAAGGTTGCATGGATATTAACTTTGTAAAGAAACAAAGCAAGTAATGAGGCAAAAGGAATAGCAGATGTGGAGAAGCAGAGGCTCAAGGAAATATGAAGAAAGAAAGACGAAAGAAAGAAAGAAAGAAAGAAAGAAAGAAAGAAAGAAAGAAAGAAAGAAAGAAAGAAAGAAAGAAAGAAAGGAAGGAAGGAAGGAAGGAAGGAAGGAAGGAAGGAAGGAAGGAAGGAGGAAGGAAGGAAGGAAGGAAAGAAAGAAAGAAAGAAAGAAAGAAAGAAAGAAAGAAAGAAAGAAAGAAAGAAAGAAAGAAAGAAAGAAAGAAAGAAAGAAAGAAAGAAAGAAAGACCTATTAGAGCTTGAGGAAGTACAAAAACCTACTGTGATTAGAGGAAAAAGTAAGAGAAGTGAAACATTCCCTAGTTTAACAGGATGGGAAGCTATTGAAGCCTTTCTAGCAAGTATCAAGCATGATCCAATTTGTAATTAAAGATTATGCTGCCTACAGCCTTAAGAACTGATCAAAGCCAGCCTTGAGTGATTGGTACCCTGCTAAGTACTCCAACTGAGATATGATAGTGAGCCGTGCCACAGTAGTGATGGTGGTTATTAATAGAATCCATCACCTAAAACAGCAATTTGCAGCCTGGGTGCTGTGACCCCGTGGATGTGGGGAGTAAGACTGAAAGAAGCATGAGAAAGGATGCTCACTTTCTAGTTTACATAGCTGAGAAGGGAATGCTGCAGATGACTGGTTTTGTGATGAAAACATATGATTTTGTATTTGCATCAGATGTGAGGTCAATACACCTGATACACACAGGAGGTAGAAATGCCGCTGGGTCTTGGAAGAAGGTCTTGGTGAGATAGTCACATCTGAGAGCTGTCTATGCAAGTTGGTGGAGCTCTGGATGTGGATGACTTATTGCCTCATCCATCCAGAATGTGAAGTGAAAGGAGCCTACGGTTCATCATCATGATATTCCAACATTAAGCAAAAGAACATACTTCAACAAGGTAGACAAAACTCAGAAGTTTCTCCAGTCAGTAAGGCAGTAGAAGATGGTGGCTCTAGACCAAAGGAGAAGCAGACAGTTCAACAAGATGAGAACTAATAGACACAAGATTAGTGATATGGAATTCTTTTTTTTTTATTTTATTTATTTTTGTATGTGTATGAATGTACTGTCTGCATGTAGGTTTGTGCAACCGTGTCGTGCAATGCTGCGGAGGTCAGAAGAGGGTCTCAGATGCCCCTGGAACTGGAGTTCTCCTGGAATCGGAGTTACAGACGGTTCTTAGCCGCCATGTGGGTGCTGGGGATCGAACCCGGGTCCTCTGCAAGAGCAGTCGGTGCTCTTAACCGCTAGGCTATCTCTCCAGCCCCAGTGATATGGAATTCTATGGTACCCTAAGATTGCTGTTTACATAGAAGAATAGGTGAAAAAGTCCAGAATATGGGCTGAAAGGGAATGGGAAATATGAGTCTGGGTGCGGGAAGAATTAAATGGAAAATAGGCTGTGATGAGAACCCGGGGCTCCCGGATTGCAGATTTTGAGGTGGAGAAAGTGCAAGGTGAATGCAAAGAAGTGTGCTGAGGATGAAAGATGCAAAATGGATCGACAGTTGACAATTTTAAAACCAAGGCATCAGGGCCAGCAAAGCGGCTCAGTGAGGAAAGACATATCCTGCCAAGTCTGATGAGAAGACCTGAGTTTGATTCCCAGGACCCACATGGCAGAAGGAGGGATGGACTCCTTCACATTCTTCTCTGGCCTCCGTACACCACATACATATACACACTAAAAAATTAAATACATGTTAAAAATATGATTAAAACCAAGTCATTTATTTATATTAATTGCTTTTCTGTTGCTGTGATAAAAAAACACCATGACTGAAGTTGATTTATGTAAGAAAGAGTTTATTTTGGCTCATGGTTCTAGAGGGAGGGCCCAAACTAGCGATGGAGGCCGACACAGGTGGTGGGGTGAGAAGCTGGCTGATCACATCGTCAACTGTGAACAGCAAGCCCGGAAAGCAGAGCACACTGGAACTCAAGAAAAACTCTGAGCTCTCAAAGCCCACATCCAATGCCATACTTGCTCTGGCAACGCTGCACCCCTAAACCTCCCCAAACATCATCACTAACTGGGGACCCAGTATTCAAATACCTGGCATTTTCATTAAACCCACCACAGGATTAAATAATACTGAAGCATATCCACAGATGTGTGACTGAAGAATCTAGGATGCATAAGGCCAAACTGACCCCTGAAACTATCAGTGAATATGAGGCCTGTCACGGATGACAGAATGGGGAGGCCTACAGATGGCCTCCGGGTGGCATGAGCATCCGAAGGGCAGCATTTGTACAGGAGAAGGAAGTAAGGGCCTGTGGTGGAGAGCTGGCCCCACTTCCCAAACTCGCCTGGACCATCCAGGATAGAAGAATCTCCCACCCCTTTCCAGGGGTGCAATGAAGGCAACAGCCTGTGACTGGTCATTAGGGCAAGAGAGGGAGGAAAGGGGATTGTAGAGGGCCTTGAGTATTTCAGTAGGGATTTTGTGCTGGATAGCTTTAGTGTCAACTTGACACACCTGGGTTGAGGGAGCCTCAGTTGGGGAATTGGCTCCATTGGATTGGCCTGTGGCCACATCTGTGGAGTATTCTCTTGATGGTCGAGCAGTGTGGGAGGGCCCAGCCCACAAGAGTGGTGCCACCCTGGGCAGGATGTTGTGTACTGTGTAAGAAGGCGGGCTGGGCATGAACCAGAGAAGCAAGCCAGTGAACAGCATTCCTCCATGGCCTGTGCTTCAGCTCCTGCCTCCAGGTTCCTGCCCTGAGTTCCTGTCTTGGGCTCCCTAAGTGATGAACTGTGACCCAGGAGATGTAAGCTGAATAAACCCTTTCCTCCCCAAGTTGGTGTTGGTCAGAGTGTTTTGTCACAGCAATGGAAGACAAACTAGAACANTGAGATAATTGAGGCTTAGACAGGTTCTCCAATTTGTCTAATGCTGCCTAGATAATAAACAAATGATCTAATTAGTACTGGGTCCCATGGCTATCTATTTGGGAGTCTGGTGATCGTCCCTTTTATTTCAATCCTCATAAAAGTTATGTGTTCTGTTATGGTTTTTTTATTTGAGAATTACTTTTCTTGCTTCCTCATTTTAAAAGTTAATGAAATAGGGGCTGGAGAGATGGCTCAGTGGTTAAGAGCACCAACTGCTCTTGCAGAGGTCCCGGATTCGATTCCCAGCACCCACATGGAGGCTAAGAACCATCTTTAACTCCAGTTCCAGGGGAATCCAAAGCCTTCTTCTGACCTCCTGGCATTGCATGACATGAGTTCGCCAACCTACATGCAGGCAGTACACTCATACACATAAAAATATAAATAAATTTTTAAAAAGTAATGAAATAAACACACATGTACTCTTCTGCTAGAGTCACCAATTTTGGAAGGTTTGTTTTCTCTTTGCTTTTCCTCTCTCCACCCACCTACACACACACAAACACACACACACACTAATTTTTATATATATATATATATATATATATATATATATATATAAAACCAAGCTAGTTATTAACATCACATTAGTAAGGCTTTTTTTCTCATTATATAATAAGTAATTAGCCAACCACATTAGACAATAATTAGAGCTAGTAATCATCATGTTTTTTTATTAGAGAAATTATACTGGACTCATTTTAAAACATTTAATGCATATGGTATAATGAATATCCATAAGTATCAATTGCTTAGGCAAAAGGTATAAATTTGGATACTTCTCTCCACAAAACAATGACTGTGGTGAGGCTAAAAATAACCCAATTACTTTTCTCATCTACTGGAAGTGCTTTCTATCTGTGCTCCTGAAGGATTGAGTTGGTAAGGGGAGCTGATTTTTGTGCTGGGGGCTACTACTATTCTGACCAGGTTGCCCTTTTTTTCATAATACTTTACTAACAAAAGTGTGAAAGTAATTGTTTTCTCTGCAGTGTTTGTGGTGTGGTATCTTGGATCAATGGAACCATTCACAGTGTAGTTAAGGCACCCATCACAAAACAGTTTCCAACATTTTCTTTCAGGTGGGCTGCATGCCACTGTGCAAGCTGGTAGATGCCACTTCTGGTCCATCCTTGCATAACTCTGAATATCTATTTTTTTTTCTGTATATCATGTGTGGTATGTATGCAAGTGTGTGTGGGTGTTCAACAGTATGTGGATGTAGATGAGGGACGTGTGTGAAGGCCAGAGGTTGAGGTCGGATACCTTCTTTATTGAGGGAGGGCTTCTCACTTCCTACTTGAACCCAGAACTCATGGACTCAGCTGCTCTCGCTAGCCAGATTTCCCCAGGGTACTCTTGTCAATGCCCCTCCAGTGCAAGGCAGGCTGGATGCTTGCCCAGCATTTACATAGGTAATGGGGATCCAAACTCAGTTCCTCAAGAGTGCATAGTGTGGTTATTTGAATGAGAGATATTCCCTGCAGCTCCATAGGCTTAGGTATTTGAACAATTGGTGGCATTGTTTGGGCAGATTATGGAACCTTCAGGAAGTGGAGCCTATATAATATATATATATAGATATTAGATAAATAATATATATATAGTTACACTTATATATATATATATAAAACCTATATACATAAGTTCACTTACTATGAAATTTAATGATATTAACAACAATGTTCATGGCATTGAAAGAGATGTATGGATTATTTGAATGTTTGTGTTTACCTTGTCTTCCTTGATAACCTAACAAAATAAAAATGGAAGCGACATCTGTTCTCAGATGTCGCTTCCATGTTTATTTTGCTTTTTGATTGTTGATCTTCTGTGTGAATTGCACTGTGGATCTTGCCTTTATTCCCTAGGCTTTAAATACCATCTATATGCTAATGACTCGACAATTTATCCCTCTTCACTGTCTTCTTCCCTAAGCACAACTGATATGTGCAACTTGCTATTAAAATCTGCACTCAGACCTCTGTTAGGCCTGACCCCACCACTACTGCCAGGCTCTACCATCTCAGTGAAAGGCACTACCATGCACCCAAGTTGCTGATGCAGAAATTCCAGGAACATCTTCCTTTGTCTTATCCCACATTTCATACATTTCATTGAGACCCTCATAATCATTTCATAGCAGTAAATGAGGTCCTATTATTATTGCTAACTTGTTTTTCCTTACCAAGTCTGGCCCAGTAACACCTCTCCCAGGATTACAGTCATTCATGGGCTGACCTTTCTATGACTCCATGGCAGAATGTTCTGTATTCAAAAACACATGCCTACTCATTCCTCTGTTCACAGTTCTGCTGTCACTTATTACCACTGCCTTTTCACTTAATCTCCAGCTCCCTCTGCTCAAGGATCTCTCTCTCTCTCTCTCTCTCTCTCTCTCTCTCTCTCTCTCTCTCTCTCTCTCTGCCTTGGGAACAATTCAAGCTCTCTCCTGTACCTTAAACTCTTCCTGAGGTGCTCATACCCCAAATCATCAAATAATCATGTCTGTCCATCAACCGCTCAAGTAGGATGTCTTCAATAATGCCGTATGTGGTAATTCTTAGTCTGCCTTGCCTCTCCTTCCCCTCAGCTCATTGTCCTCCAACACAGATATCTTAAGGTGAGTTTGTTTGCTTGGTGACTTTCTGTCCTTTGTACTAGAATATCAGCAGGAAGCCCTTGATTTTGCTCTCTGCTATATCCTCAGGATCTTCATGGAAGATTAAAGAGTTTAATAAATATTTGTTGAATGAATAATAATAATAGACCTTTTCCTTTATGAATTGATTTTTAATCTCTAAAGTTGACTCACCTCTGTGGTAGAAGGAAATCTCATTTATTATATTGGCCCTACCTTCTGTATTCAGCACCACCCTACCAAAACCAATAATATTAGTCATAATATTTTTATCATAACATAATCAGTAGTGCTTATATTTCATTATATAACTTGAAGCACACAATTGTTTAGATATGATTGTACTCAGGTGGTCTCAATTATTTGTATTTCTTTCATTTTCTTCCTCTTGGCTAAGGGAAGTTTATTATTTAGTATTTTTAAAAGAAAACTCTTGAGAGAAAGTCCCTGGGGACTTACTTTTATTGGGAAATACACACTAGCCACTTGCACAGCAGTTTTCCTGAGTGTGATCATTATCAGGTCATCACTTCTCTCCGTGAGGATTTTGTGAATTCTTCCACAGTGTCTAGCACTGATCTACAAATAGTCACAGAACTCTTTGCTTTAAGTTTTCAATAAATTCCCTATACTATGCTGGCTCATTATCAACTTATACAATTATTTACTAAAAATTATTCCTTCTATAGATATAATTTTATCTTTTAAAACATCAGTCATTAATTCTAATATCATCTGTAATTTACAATCGTTTTAAAATTATTATTTATTTACTAATATTAATATATTTTTTTCTTTCTATTTTGCTCAGGTTTTTTTGTATGACATGTTATTTCTCAGGAATAATTAACAAAGATTACAATTTCTTGGATCACATAGTACTTGCATATTTTTTATTAGGTTTAGGAATTCACATTCTCCTCCTTTAACTTTATATTACTTTAAAATATGAATACATACTTTCCAACCATATACAATAATTACAGAGTCTGAAAATAAGTAGTAGGTCCATTCTACAGCCCATTAAGAGATTGACATTATAACAACATAGTTGCTTTCAGAAAAACAGAAATATAGCAATAATGTTGTGCAGCTTGCCTTTCTTTTTTTTTCTCAGTTTTTCATGGTAAACAGCTTGCCTTTCAACTGGTGATTTGGTGTTAGCATTCACAAATGAGGGAAACCACTCACCATTTGTTTTTCTGGGACTGTGTTACTTCACTTAACATAATGGCTTTGAGTTCCATCCATTTACCTGCAAAGTTCATGATCTCATCTTTCTTTACCACTGCATAGAACTCCATTATGTAAATGTACCACATTTTTCTTATCCACTTGTCTGTTGAGGGGCATTTGGGTAGGTTTCAGCTCTTCCCTATTGTGACAAGAGCTGCAATAAACATGGATGTGCATGTATCTTTGCAGTAGGATGAGTCTTGTGGGTATATAACCAGGAGTGATATGGCTGTGGTCAGGTTGTAGACTTATTTTGAGTCTTTTAAGGGCTCTTCACACTGCTTTCCAAAGTGGTTGTAAGAGTTTACATTCCCACGGGCAGGGCAGTGGATGAGTGTTCCCCTTTCCCCACAACCTCTCCTGCATTTGGTGTCTTTTGTTTTCTTGATCTCAGCCAGTCTTATCAGAGTGAGATACCTTAGAGTGTTTTAATTTGCATTTCTTTAATTATTAATGATGTTGAACATGTTTTAAGATGTTTCTCAGTATCTTTACTTCCGCACTGGTAAAGTCTCTGTTCAGCTCTTTACTCCATCTTTTGAATGGGTCATTTCTTACTTCTTTGTTTTTTGAGTAGTTTATATATTCTGGATGTTAATGCTCTGTCAGATATATCACTGGTGAAGGTTTCCTTCCACTCTGTGGGTTTTCGCTTCATTTCCTTGATTGTTTCTTTCACTGTACAGAAGCTTTTAAGTTTGACGAGGTCCCACTTATCAGCTGTTAACCTTATTTCCTGAGTGCCTGCTGTTTGATTTAGAAAGTCTTTTCCTACACCTATATCTTATAGATTGCTACCAACTTTTTATTCTATCACCTTCAGAGTTTTGGGTTTCCCATTGAGGTCTTTGATCCACTTGGAGCTGATTTTGTACAGGGTGAGAGGTAGGGGTTTAATTTTGTTCTTCTACAAATGGTGATCCAGTTTTGCCAGAACCATTTGCTGAAGATGCTATCTTTCTTCCAATGAGCTTTCTTGGCCACTTTATCAAATATGAGGTGGCTGAAATTGTATGAGCTCAAGTTTTGACCTTCAATTTTGTTCCATTGGTCAATAGGTCTGTTTTTGTGCCAGTACCAGGCTGACTTTATGCCTATAACCCTATAATATAGCTTGAAGTCTGGTAAGGTGACCACCCCTCCCCCCCATTGCATTTTTTGTTCAGGTTTGCTTTAGCTATTTGGGGTCTTTTGTTTTTCCATATGAATTTAAGGACTTTTTTCTGAGTCTTTAAAGAAACTTATGGAGATTTTAATTGGTATTGCATTGAATCTGTATATTAATTTGAGTAGAACGGACATTTTTACTATTTTAATTGTTCCAATACATGAGCCCATGCTCATGGTTTTTCCATCTTTTGATATCATCTTCAATCTCCTTCTTCAGGCGTTTAAAATTTTTGTTGTAGAGATCTTTGCTGTCTTTGCTTAGGTTTGTTCCCAGGTATTTAATTTTATTTTTTGAGCCTATTGTGAGTGTGATTGTCTCCTTATCATCCTTCTCCAGTTGCTTGTTGTTGGTGTAAAGAAAGACTACTGATTTTTCTAAGTTAATGTTGTATCCTGCCACTTTACTAAAACTCTTAATTGTTTCTAGGAGTTTTCTGGTGGATTTTTTAGCATGCGTCAGGTAAACTATCAGATCATCTGCAAAAAGGGATAGTTTGACTTCCTCTTTTCCAATTAGTACTGCTTTAATTCCCTTTCTTTCCTTATTGCCCTAGCAAGTGTTTCAAGTGCTATATTGAAGCGGAGATGCGAGATGGGGCAGCCTTGCCAGGTTCCCACCTTTTTCTCCATCCAGGATGATATCAGCTATGGGTTGTATATGGCTTTGATTATACTGAGGAATGTTCCCTTCAGTCCAATTCCCTCTAGAACTTTAAACATGAAGGGATGCTGGATCTTGTCAATGGATTTTTTTCTGTATCAATTGAGATGATCCTGTGATTTTTGTCTTTCAGTCCATTTATATGTTTTATGAGATTTATTGATTTTCATATGTTGAACCATCCCTGCATCTCTGGTATGAATCTGACTTGATTATGGTGGATGATCTTTTTGATGTAGGTCTGTATGTGATTTGCAAGTATTTTGTTGAGAATTTTTGCATCTGTGTTCATAAATGAGATGGTTCTATAGTTTTCTTTTTTTGGTTGTATCTTTGCCTGGTTTTGGTATTAGAGTGATGCTGGTTTCATAGAAGGAATTTGCTAAAGCCCATGATATATGTGGCATGCATATATGCATATTTTGGAATGATGCATATTGGAAGGAATAACAATAACAACAAAAAGACTGAGTCAAAGAACTGACTGGTGAGCTTCTGCTCAAATAGTAAACTTCTGCATTGAGAATTTTATTTTATTTTTTATTATTAATTTTATTTATTTCTGTATGTGCATGAATGCACTGCCCACATGCAAGTCTGTGCACCCATGTCATGCAACGCCGCGGAGGTCAGAAGAGGGTGTCGGATCCCCCCCGGAACTGGAGTTAGTTCTCCTGGAATTGGAGTCCCAGACAGCTCCCGGCCGCCACGTGGGTGCCGGGGATCGAACCCGGGTCCTCTGCAAGAGCGGTCGGCACTCCCAACCACTAGGCCATCTCTCCAGCCCCTGCATTGAGAATTTTGAGAGCAACTGAGAAAAAGATGAAAAACATGTTTGGCAAAATGCATGAGCTCTGATGGGGTTGGGTGGCAGGGAGGGGGCACAGGTCTAGATTTGATTTGAAATTTTGTATGAAATGCACAAAGCTTCAATAAAAATTGGCTTTGAAAATAAAAGGAAGGAATTTGGGAGATTTCCTTCTGTTTGTACCTTCTAAAACGTTTGAGTAGTAAAGGTTGTAAATGTTTTATAGAATTCTGCTGTGAAACCATCTGGGCCCAGGCCTTTTTCAGTTGAGAGGTTTCCACTTATGTCTTTAATTTCCTCATATGTAATGGGTCCGTTTAAACTGCCAATCTCTTCTTGGTTAAACTTTGTTGATTCCCAGGATTTCAGATATTCAACCATTCCTCTTAGGTTTTCTAACTTAGTAGAGTATAGGTTTTTGAAGTATTCTCATATGATTGTCTGGATCTTTTCATTGTCTGTTGTAATGATTCCCTTTTCATCATGAATACTATTAATTTGGAGTTGCTCTTTCTTTCTTTTGGTTAACTGAGCTAGAGGTCTATCTTTTTAAAGAACTAGCTTTTGTATTTATTGATTTTTTGTATTCTTTTCTTTGTTTCTATTTCATTGATTTCTACTCTGATTTCTGTTATTTCTTCCTGTCTGTTGGGTTTAGGAACCATTTGTTGTTGTCTCTCAAGTGTTTTTAATGTGCAGTGTTAGATCATTTATTTGTTCCCTTTCTGTTTTTCATTTTTTTTAATGTGGTAACTTAGGGTTATAAATTTCCCTCTTAGGACTGCTTTTAAAGTATCCCACAGGTTTTGTTGTATTGTATTGTCCTTTTCATTTAGTTCCATGAATATTTTTATTTCATTCTTTACTTCTTCCCTGACCCATTTAATATTCAAGATTGTGTTGTTTAGTTTCCATGTGTTCTTTTAGCTAGTCAGGCTTATTCTGGTATTAATATTGAGCTTTATTGCACTGTGGTCTGATAGAATGCATGAAATTATTTCAATCCTTTTGTATTTGTTGAGATTTCTTTTGCGTTCCAGCATGAGATCAATTTTGGAGAATGTTCTGTGGGGCGTTGAGTAGAAAGTATATTCTCTGATGTTGGGGTATAATATTCTGTAGATGTCTGTGAGGTCCATTTGTTGTATTGTATTATTCAGCTCGGATGTCTCTCTTTTTATTTTTTGTCCAGTTGATTTATCCAAGGGGCTCAGTAGGGTATTGAAGTTCCCAACTATTAGTGTGCTGGGATTAATCTGTGTCTTGAGGACCTGCAGAATTGTGTTTATATAGTTTGGTGAACTTGAGTTTGGTGCATAAACATTTAGGATTGTGAAGTCTTCCTGGTTAATTGTTCCTTGATAAGGATGTAATGGCCCTCTTTGTCTCTTCTGATTGACTTTACTCTGGGGTCTATTTCGTCTGATATTAGAATAGCAATTCCTGCTTGTCTTTTGGTACCATTTGCTTGGAATATTTTTTCCATCCTTTCACTTTGAGTTGGTATCTGTCCTTGAGGGTGAGATGAGTTTCTTTTAGATACCATATAGATGGATTTTGTTTCCTAATCCATTCTCCCTGTCTAGATCTTTTGATTTGGAAGTTTAGACCATTAATATTTAAGGTCATTATTGAGAGATGTGTGTTGCTTCCTTACACAACTTATTGTTTGCAATCTTGGTCTAGTTTTGTATTTATGCTGTTATGCTTTTATTAGTTCCCCTCTTTAGTTGCTTGGTGATAGTTTCTCTGTTCCTCTTTTCTTTGAATTGCTTTGAGTATTTTCTGAAATGTTGGGGTTTTTGACATATGTTCTTTCATTTTGTTTATTTCATAAAAGATTTTTCTTTCTCCAACTATAATTGACATTTTTTGCTGGGTATAGTAATCTGGGTTGGCATCAAAAGTCATTTATTACTGGGAATACTTTGGTCCACATTCTTCTGGCTTTCATAGTTTGCACTGAAAAGTCAGCTTTAATTCTGATGGATTTCCCCTTACATGTAATTTGTTGTTTTTCTCTTGTGGCTTTCAGTATTTTGTCTTTGTTTTGAGCATCTAGCATTTTAACTATGATATGGTGTGTGGAATTTCTTTTCTGGTCTTGTCTATTTGGTGTTCTATGTGTTTCTTGTATTTGTATGGGTTTGTCTTTTTTCAGTTTGGAGAAATTTTCTTCTATTATCCTGTTGAAAATCTGATCAATACCATTGTCTTGGGATTCTTCTCCTTCCTCTATCCCTTTGATGTGGAGGTTTGGTCTTCTCATAGTATCCCACATTTCCTGGTTGTTCCACTCTTGTATTTCTTTAAATTTTTCATAATCTTCACTTAAGCATTTTAGTTGTTCCGTGTTATCCTGCCAGTCTGATTGTCTATTTCCTGCTTCATCCATTCTGCTTCTGAGACTTTCTCCCATCCTTTCCTGTTGATTGGATGAATGGTCAATTTCCTTTTTAACTTCTGTGATTTCTTTAGTATTTCCACTTCCTTTTGGAGCTTGTCATTCTCTACTTGTAGCTCCTTGCTTTGCTGGTCTGTTTCATTTTTCATTTTAGCCTTGGGTATTTTCAGTGTTTCTACTTCCTTCCAGAGTTTCTAATTCTCTCCCTCTAGTTCTTTTAAGAGTTTATGTTTCTCTTCCTCTAGTTCTTTCTGGAGTTTGTCATTCTTTCTTTCTAGATCCTTCCTGAGTTTTTCATTCTCTCCCCTTAATTGTCTGATTTGTTCTTTATATTCTTTGATTTCTTTGAATATGTCTGCAACTGTTCTTCTATTGTCCATGTCTTTGTTTCCTTCCATGGAGATCTCGTTGTAGGGATTTTCTATAGGACTGGCCAAGTTTGGTGTGGATTTAGTATTTAGTATGAGCTTTTCCCATGTTATTTTTTTCATTGTGGCTTCGGCATGTGGGTTTTTTGTTTGGATTCTGGTGGTAATTTCAAATTTTAATATGGACGATTGATTGGTTACTCACTGTACTTCCTGACAGTTAGTTCCTCTACGTGGCTGTGCATCCTAGAATCACTAACACTGTGCCCACTGGATCAGCTGCACTGCAATTCCACCAGCTTACTGGATCCTCTGAACCACTCACTAATGGGGGGAGGGGGAGTTTTACTCTCTTGGCCCTCACCAGCCCCCTGAGCCTGGCTGGGTGACTCCACCCACACTGATCACATGGGAGGAGGGTTGTGGTGTCCTGACTGGCCACTGAGCACCAGGCCTCTGGTGCTGGCCCTGGCTGCCCGCTTTTAGCCTCTTAGGTGTCTCACTGCAGGTGGCTGGGTGACTGCCCATGTCCCAGAGGATAGGTGTGGTGTCCCACTTCATCCTGAGCCCCAGGTACAGCTTGTCTCACTGGATCAGGTCAGCTCCACTCTCCACCTACTGCTCTCTTTGACAGATGTCCCATGGTCCTCAAACCTCCGAAGTCCTGGGGTCTCTATTACAACTGAAGATTTTTTTGGTTTTTTTTTTTATTAATTTAATTTATTTCTGTATGTGTATGAATGTACTGTCTGCATGCAAGTCTGTGCACCCGTGTCGTGCAATGCCGCGGAGGTCAGAAGAGGGTCCCGGATTCCCCTGGAACTGGAGTTCTCCTGGAATTGGAGTTTCAGACGGTTCTCGGCCGCCATGTGGGTGCTGGGGATCGAACCCGGGTCCTCTGCAAGAGTGGTCGGTGCTATAAATTAAAATTAATAAAAAAAAAAACCAAAAAAATCTTCAGTTGTAATAGAGACCCCAGGACTTCGGAGGTTTGAGGACCATGGGACATCTGTCAAAGAGAGCAGTAGGTGGAGAGTGGAGCTGACCTGATCCAGTGAGACAGCTGTACCTGGGGCTCAGGTGAAGTGGGACACCACACCTATCCTCTGGGACATGGGCAGTCACCCAGCCACCTGCAGTGAGACACCTAAGAGGCTAAAAGCGGGCGCCAGGGCCAGACCCAGAGGCCTGGTGCTCAGTGGGCCAGTCCAGGACACCACACCCTCCTCCCATGTGATCCTGTGTGGTGGAGTCACCCAGCCAGGCTCAGGGGGCTGGGAGGGCCAGAGAGTAAAACTCCCCCTCCCCCCATTAGTGAGTGGTTCGAGGATCCAGTAAGCTGGTGGATTGCAGTGCAGCTGATCCAGTGGCCACAGTGTGGATGATCTAGGATGCACAGCCACGTAGAGGAACTAACTGTCAGGAAGTACAGTGAAGACCAACTAATCCTCCATAATAAATTTGAAATTCCACCCCGAATCCAAACAAAAAACCACATGCCGAAAGCCACAATGAAAAAAATATTGGAAAAGCTCATACTAAAATACTAAATCCACACCAACTTGGCCAGTTCCTATAGAAATCCTACAACGAGATCTCCATGGAAGGAAACAAAGACATGGACAATAGAAGAACAGTTGCAGACAATTCAAGAAAGAAATCAAGATATAAAAGAACAAAATCAGACATTAAGGGGAGAGAATGAAAAACTCAGGAAGGACTAGAAGAAGAATGACAAACTCCAGAAAGAACTAGAGGAAGAGAAACATAAACTCTCTTAAAAGAACTAGAGGGAGAGATTAGAAACTCTGGAAGGAAGTAGAAACACTGAAACTACCCAAGGCTAAAATGAAAAAGAAACACGCAAAGCAAGGAGCTACAAGTGAGAATGACAAGCTCCAAAAGGAAGTGGAATACTAAAGAAATCACAGAAGTTAAAAAGGAAATTGACCATTCATCCAATCAACAGGAAGGATAGGATGGAGAAAAGTCTCGAAGCAGACTTGATGAAGCAGAAGGGAAATAGACATCAGACTGGCAGGATAACACGGAACAACTAAAATGCTTAAGTGAGATTATGAAATTTAAAGAAAATACAAGGTGGAACAACGAATGTGGGACTATAAGAAGACCAAACCTCCACATCAATAGGGATAGAGGAAGGAGAAGAAAGATCCCAAGACAATGGTATTGATCAGATTTTCAACAGGATAATAGAAAAAATTCTTCCAAACTGAAAAAAGACAAACCCCTACAAATACAAGAAACACATAGAACACCAAATAGGACAAGACCAGAAAAGAATTCCACACACCATTCATAGTTAAAATGCTAGATGCTCAAACAAACAAGACAAAATCTGAAAGCACAAGAGAAAAAACAACAAATTACAGTAGGGGCAAATCCATCAGAATTAGCTGACTTTTCAGTGCCAACTATGAAAGCCAGAAGAATGTGACCAAGTTTCCCAGTACTAACAATGACTTTTGATGCCAACCCAGATTACTTACCCAGCAAAAAATGTCAATTATAGTTGAAGAGAAAGAATCTTTTTATGAAATAAACCAAATAAAGAACATATGTCAAAAAACCCCAACATTTCAGAAATACTCAAAGCAATTCAAAGAAGAAAGAGACAGAGAAACTATCACCAAGCAACTAAGAGGGAACTAATAAAAGCATAACAGCATAAATACAAAAAACTAGAACCAAGATTGCAAACAATAAGTTGTGTAAGGAAGCAACACACATCTCTCAATAATGACCTTAAATATTATGGTCTAAACTCCAAATCAAAAAGATCCAGACAGGGAGAAAGGATTAGGAAACAAAATCCATCTATATTGATCTAAAAGAAACTCATCTCACCCTCAAGGACAGCTACCAACTCAAGTGAAAGGATGGAAAAATATTCCAAGCAAATGGTACCAAAAGACAGCAGGAATTGCTATTCTAATATCAGACGAAATAGATCCCCAGAGTAAATCAATTCAGAAGACAAAGAGGGCCATTACATCCTTTCAAGGAACAATTTAACCAGGAAGACTTCACAATCCTAAATGTTTATGCACCAAACTCAGGTGCACAAACTTCTAACACAATTCTGCAGGTCCTCAGACACAGATTATCCCAGCCACTAATCGTTGGGCTTCAACCCTACTGAGCCCCTTGGATAAATCCACTGGACAAATAAAAGAGGACTCCAGCGCTGAACTACATCACAAAGGACCTCACAGCTCTCGATTTCCCCCATCCGAGAATTCTTTCTACTCAACGCCCCGACCCTTCTCCCCTTGCTCTCGCTGGCCCCGCATCTCCCCTCCGGTTGATAATTTCCTGCATTCTTCCGACCACAGTGCATAGCTCCTTTTACCCAGGTAGCCTGCTGCTCACGACCACATGGACTACCACACCATCTTGCCTTATTATGGGTCCGGGAGGGTAGTGATATCTTCATGGCTAATAGAACGGCATCTACCCCCCCCCCTGTGGGTACTTTAACAGCCGTCCTGGGGTTTTCACCTCAGTTCCCCACTTAATGCAGGCCACCTTGCTTCCCTGGCCTTCCCTTGGGCAACAACAATGGTTCCTAACCCCACAGACAGGGTCACGAAATCGGCAGTCCATGAATAGACAACGGACTCCAATCATAAATTCACCGCTGTTCTTTAAAAAGATTGACCTCTCGCTCAGTTTAACCAAAGAACAGAGAGCAACTCCCCTTCATGTTCTCTGTGGGGTCTTCCCCCGCAATGGTACCAGCCTCTATGAGAATACTTCAAAAACCTATACTCTACTAAGTTAGAAAACTCTAGAGGACTGGTTGGAATATCTGAAATCCTGGGAATCAACAAAAGTTTAACCAAGAAGAGTTGGCAGTTTAAACGACCCATACATATGAGGAAATTAAAAGACATAAGTGGAAACCTCTCAACTGAAAAGGCCTGGCGCCCAGATGGTTTCACAGCAGACAAATTCTATAAACATTTACAACCTTTACTACTCAAACGTTTTAGAAGGTACAAACAAAAGAAGAGAAATCTCCCAAATCCTTCCTTTTATTTTCAAAGCCAATTTTTTTTTTTTTTTTTTGTGATTTCATACAAAATTTCAAATCAAATCGACCTGTGCCCCCTCCCTGCCACCCAACCCCCTCAGAGTCATGCATTTTGCCAAACATGTTTTATCTTTTTCTCAGTTGCTTTCTCACAAATTCTTCAATGCAGGGGCTGGAGAGATGGATAGTGGTTGGGAGTTGCCGACCGCTCTTGCAGAGGACCCGGGTTGATTCCCGGCACCCACGTGGGGCGGGAGCTGTCTGAGCTTCAATTCCAGGAGAACAACTCCAGTTCCGGGGGGGATCCGACACCCTCTTCTGACCTCCGCCGGCGTTGCATGACATGGGTGCACAGACTCTGCATGCAGGCAGTGCATTCATGCCCTACAGAAATAATAAAATTATATAAAAAATAAAATAAAATTCTCATGCAAGAAGTTTACTCATTGAGCAGAAGTCCACCAGTCAGTTTTTTGACTCAGTCTTTTGTTGTATTGTTATTCCTTCCAATATGCATCATTCCAAAATATGCATATATGCATGCAACATATATCATGGGCTTTAGCCAATTCCTCTATGAACCAGCTCACTCTAATACCAAAACCAGGGCAAAGATACAACCAAAAAAAAGAAACTATAGAACCATCTATTTATGAACAAGATGCAAAAATTCTCAACAAAATACTGCAAATCACATACAGACCGACATCCAAAGATCATCCACCATAATCAAGTCCAATTNTTCTGTATGTGTATGAATGTACTGTCTGCATGCAAGTCTGTGCACCCGTGTCGTGCAATGCCGCGGAGGTCAGAAGAGGGTCTCGGATTCCCCTGGAACTGGAGTTCTCCTGGAATTGGAGTTCATAAATGGCCTCTCCTTCTGAGCTCTCTACAGGGATAATGACCTTTCCACATGTATCAAACTTCAGCTGCTCTCAATACCTTCAAAACTAGTACTATTTAAGTAACTCTGTTTGCCAAGTTCTGCTACATACTTAAAATTCATCCCACCCTCATTGGACCAGCTCTGTGTCCTGATGCTGAGGAAATAAGTTGTCTTTGCCCCAGTGAAGCACAAAAGGTTCCATTCAATGGCGTTGATCTCTTATTAATCATCCCTGGTTTTTGAGCCCCAAGCTAACTACCTACTCTGGTAACCCAGAAGGCTTCACATAAGTGGTACTGAAAACTTATTAAAAACAGCTCTATTCAGCCCCAGGTGATCAGCACACAGATCCATAGCCCCAAATATCACACAAGTACCCCAATCCCATTATAGATGGTCTTTGCATCCTTCTGAAATGTGCCCAGTCTCTATTTCCTGTATTTCTCTCACCATTCTTATTTTTCAAGCTCCCACAGAATGACCCATTAAGCTCTGATAACTCAGTGGCCTAAAGTTCCAAAATTCTTCACAATCATTCAACTAAAGCAACCAAAGGCATGGGAAGCCCCATGGTCAAGTCTATCATACCAACACCCCACTCCTGGTACCAATTTCTATCCTACTTTCATTCTGTTTTTGTGCAAAACACTATGACCAAAAGCAACTTAAAGGAGGAAAAGGGCTTATTTAGCTGAAACTTCCAGGTCACAGTTCATCATTGATGAAAATCAGGTCAGGAACTCATCCAGAATCTAGAAGCAGAAACCAGGAAAGGATGCTGCTGACTGGTTTGCTCATTCATCTTCAGCTAGTTTTCTTATACAGTCCAGAACCACTCTCCAGGGAACGGTGCTGTGCACAATATGCTGGGTCCTCCTACAGCAGTTATCAAGACACTCCCTCACAGTTATACACACAGACCAACCTAATAAACACATGAATCACAGGAGACTCTTCATATTATCCTAGACAGTGTCAAGCTGATAGTTAATGCTGACTAGGACACCTATGTGCAAGTCCCTTATCAGTTACTGTTTTCATGAGTAAGGGCAATACCCTTCTGGTAGTTGTCTTTATAGTCTTAATAATTTCATTTAAATCATAAGTATTTTAATTTTAGTTATTTAAAATTTCTCTATTATTTTCCTTTTTGCTTATAATTTAAATACAATTTTTGCTTATAATTTGAATACAATTTTTGCTTGTACTTTAAACCAACCACTGGCTAATGCAAAGACATGAAGACTCAAACCTATATTTATTTTCATCTAATAATTTAATAGTTTTAACTGACGTAGTTATCTCTTTCAGCCACTTGGGTTATGTTTTTATATATATATGGTGTGAAATGAATCTATTCTTTTGTGTGTATTTCTAGTTGTCCCAGCTCCATTTCTAAAGAAGACTACTTTTGTCCATTACATTATTTGGTACTTTACTTGACAAATAAAGTGAGTTTAAATGTAAGGGTTTATTTATGGATCTAAATTCCATTTCATTGATCGGTATGTCTCTCTTTAGACCAGAGTGCCAATCCTGTACTGTGTTGTTACTATAGGTTTAAAGCTTTTGAAACTAGAAAGTGGGAATATTTGAACTGTGTTCCTCTTTTTCAAGATTGTTTAAGTTACCCAGAGTTCACTCAATTCTCAGTTGAAAATTTAAAGTATGCTTGTCAATTTCTATTTTATTTTATTTTTTTTTTCTTCAGAATCACACATTTTATTCTAAATACACCCCCTTGCTTGTGGATTGATCAAATTATCATTAGTGTATTGTTTTAAAAGAAAGCATCAAGATTTCATTTTGCTGTAAAAATAACGAAGATTTAAGGCTGGGTGTGATGGTGCATGCTTTTAATCCCAGCATTGGTAAAGGGGAGGGGAACAGGGAGCAGAGACAGGTGGACCTCTGTAAGTTGGAGACCAGCCTAATCTACATAGCAAGTTCTAGACAAGACAGGGCTATATAGTGAGACCCTGACTCAGAAAAAAATAAGTATGAAGATTTATAGTAGCTAAAATCATATAGTAGAGATGGCAAGCAAACAATTTTCCTATGAGGAGTCACAGAATAGCTCATTGGTTCCCACTCCTGACTGCAATTAATATCACTTTGGTTCTTTTCTCAGTTCCTAATATAATAATTCTCAGATGAGGTTTGGAACACAGTCATTTTTCAGTCTCCTTCAATGATTCAAATGCTTTGTCAGGAAGAAAAACCATGAGGAAATTCAAGTTATAGGATAGGCTTTAAATTACTCACACATTATTATATAGAACTGTAGCCGAAATGACCAGACTTCTCAGTAAGCTCACTTCATGCCCTGGAAGGCCTTAACTACTGCTGACCTATGTTGTACTGTTGACTTACAGCTTTTTGATGATCTTATTTATAACTATCTATCTATTTATTTATTATTTTAATTTTATTTGTATGAATGTATTGCCAGTATGATGTTAGTGCATTGTGTTGATCAATGCCCCAAGAAGTCAGAAGGCATCAGACCCCCTGGAACCAGAGTTATAGATGGTTGTTAATTGCCATGTGGGTTCTGGAAACTAAACCCAGGTCCTCTGCAAGAACAGTAAGTGCTCTTAACTACTGAAACATCTCTCTAACCCACCTTAAAATTTATTTAAATAGATCACAGTGTTTATGTAAAGTTATTTCAAATAATTTTAATTTTTTAAAATGTCATTGCTTTTAAAATTCTCATCTTCTCTTTCACATTCTATACTTTCAGATGAAAATATTAGTCAGACCACTTTTAGCCTCCAAATGAAGTAAATTCTATTTCTAAGGGGTTTCCTGTTGGAATTTTTCATAGAACTCTTTCAGGATTTTCATTCTGAATATAATTACCTGGAAACCTAAAAATAATTAAGGGGGATGGAGAGATGGTTTAGGGGTCAAGAGCACTTGCTGCTCTTGCAAAGGACTTGGCTTCCATTCCCAGCACCCACATGACAGTTAGCAACTATCCATAACTCTGGTTCTGGGGGATCCAACACCCTCTTTCTTCTGTCATCCATGGGCACTACAAAACTTGGGTGTACTTATACACATACAGGCAATACCCTCATACACATAAAATGAAAATAAATAAATATCTAAAATAAATAAATAAAAGTAAAGTGGAGCCAGATGTGGTGGTGCTCGCCTTTAATCCCAGCACTGGGAGGCAGAGGCAGGCAGATCTTTGTGAGTTCAAGTCCAGCCTGGTCTACATGGTGAGTTCCAAGACAACTGGAGCTGCAGGAAAAAACCGTCTCAAAAAAAAAAATGACAAAACAAAACAAAAAATAAAATAAAGTGGAAGCAAAACAAGAAAATGGATAATTTTCATGTAGATTTTGTTCTGGTTTATTTACAGGCCTGATTTAATCATTTCCTACCACTGTAAGCCTGCTTGGAAACAGAAAAAGAAAGTGAAATAAGTGGTACTTTTATTAATAACACACCAGTCAACAAAATCACAGATAATGCAATTAAAATATAGTAAAGCAAAGTTTCACATTTTCATAGTTTGAGAAAAGTTTTTAAGCTATATATTCCATTGTCTTCACTTGAAAAATTAAAAATAAGGTCTTTTGATTTACTTGTCTTCACTGGCTAGAAGTTTGTGACTCTAAAAAGCACCTTCATTAAAAACGAAAGGGGGCTCTTCCGTGCAACTGAGTGTCACGATGGGTTTCTCATGGCTTCTTCCTAAGGCTCTCTGTGGCTACACAGAGCACACAGCTATTTCTATTTTAAAAAGGCAGATAAAGTTTTAAATTGTTGTACTGAATCACAGATCAATTTGGGAAAACATAAGAGCATAATAATATTACCTGATTGCCTGAATCATCTAATCCATGATCATGTGATATTTTTCCATTTATTAGGTCTTTTTGTTTTTTCAGTTTTCTCTCTTTTCCAAATTTCTGTGCTGTTCATATATTATATTTATATTGAAAATGGTTTTATGATTTTTATTTTTATTTTTTATTTTTTTGTCTTTTTGAGACAGGGTCTCCCTCTAGCCCCAGCTGGCCTGGAACTCACTCTGTAGACCAAGCTGGACTTGAATGCACAGAGATCCACCTGCCTCTGCCTCCTGAGTGCTGGGATGAAAGGCGTGCGCCACCACACCTGAGGTCTTATTTCTTTAAACAAGATCCTGTAATTTTCAGATTACAAATTTCACAATTCTTTGTATCTATTCTTAAGTATCTTATACTGCTTAATGATATTGTAAATGAATTTTTCTTATTTTCATGTCTAGTCTTCTTAGTTGCCAGTATGTCAAAATAAGGTTGACTTTTATTTTATTTTTTTAATCTTCATACACACATTATTTTTTATTCATTTACCAAATTTAACATTTTTTCACTAACTGCTCAAGTGGATAGAAGACATTCCCTTATCATAAACATAAGCTTACACATTCACACCAGTTTTAACTCATGACCTTCAGCCATAATATTAACAAATTTTACTGTCTTTAATAGCATAAACCAGCCAGGTGTGGTGGCACATGCCATTAGTCCCAGCACTCTTGAGGCAGAGGCAGGAAGGTCTCTATGATTTCAAGGCCATCCTGTCTGGATAGTGAACTCAAGACGAGCTAGAACTAACAGGAGACCCTGTCTCAAAAAAAAATTCCATTGACCCAGATAACTCTGTTCACATTTGCTTAATCTTTGCTGTAACATAGACTGATGTTTAAATGGATGGAAAAATGATTTACAAAGCCTTGACTCGGACTTTGGCACTTGGAAACACACAGCAATATTAGGGGAATTTCTTTTCTCCACAAAAGAATTCACAGTCTGTGGAACTGTCAATTTTTTTTAATTTTATTTATTTTTGTATGTGTATGAATGTACTGTCTGCATGTAGGTTTGTGCACCCATGTCGTGCAATGCCACGGAGGTCAGAAGAGGGTCTCGGATTCTCCTGGAACTGGAGTTAAAGACAGTTCTTAGCTGCCATGTGGGTGCTGGGGATCGAACCCGGGTCCTCTGTAAGAGCAGTTGGTGCTCTTAACTGCTAGGCCATCTCTCCTGCCCCGGAACTGTCAATTTTTAAGGGTATTTTAAACTTTTCCTATGAGATGGTGAGATAATGTAATTATCAACAGCTACTTGCCCAAATGAGGTTGACCTATTTCATTAGTTGGGAAACTAAATTTTTCTTTTTTTCATTATTTGTTTATTTTTAAGGGATTCTACAATATAATAACACAGTCGTTTTCAGATGACATTGATGTTACTCAGTTTGCTGTACAATTAGGTAATTGGTGCATTTTGCAAGTATCTATGTCTAAATTTTGAACAACCCAAGGTTCCTATAGTCCAGTTGGTGATGCTTATATGCACAGGCATGTTGATCAATTAGGAGTCCAGTCTATATTGCTGTAGTCTCATGATTCACCCCTATCTCTCAGCAGCCCTTACATTCTACCATGCCTCCTTTTCCGAAATTTGTTCCCTAGGCTTTGGGAAAGTGGCACAAAATTTATCTTATATCCTGAATCGTTGTTTATTGGTTTATCATAGCATTTTAGTGGGCTCTTTAGGACAGACTATATACAATGCTGGGGTTTTTTTTTTGCTTGTTTGTTTGTTTGTTTTGATAATACAGTTTTATTTTTCCTTTACAATATGGGTGATTATTATTTATTTTTCTTTTCTAATTGCCATTCCTAGAACTTCCACTAAAATGTTAAATTGAAGTAGTAAGTAGACATATTACATGTTTGTATTGATCTTCATTTTAGAAGGAAAACGTTCAAGATTAAGCATGACCATTGGGTGTAAGTATTTTTCAAGTGCCCTTTATTGGTTGAATGAGTTCAATTCTATTCTTAACTCAATGAAAATTTTCATCATTAAAAAGTGTAAAATACCGGCAAGGCATGGTGGCACATGCCTTTAATCCCAACACGTAGGAAGCAGAGGCAGCCAGATCTCTGTGAATTCTACATAGTAAATTCTAGGCTAGCTGGGGCTACAGGAAGACCTTGTCTCAAAAAAAGTAAAATATTATCAAATTATTCTCATACATTTATTTTTTTAATTTTATTTATTTTTGTATGTGCATGAAGGTACTGTCTGCATGTAGGTCTGTGCATCCATGTCGTGCAATGCCATGGAGGTCAGAAGAGGGCGTCCGATTCCCCTGGAACTAGAATTAAAGACAGTTCTCAGCTGCCATGTGGGTGCTGGGGATTGAACCCAGGTCCTCTGCAAGAGCAGTCGGTGCTCTTAACCGCTAGGCCATCTCTCCAGCCCTTCTCATACATTTATTAATACGGCCATGCGGTTTTAGTTCTAGTCTGCTGACAGAGCATGTTAAATTCATTGTGGCTGGTTAAGCCAATTGTTCACGTCTCTTTTGTTCATGAAGTATGTTCCATGTTATATATTCCTGGATGGTGGTAGTTAAAATTTCATTGAATTCTCTTGTATGTCTTCTCAGAAGAGTTACATGTCTGTAGTTTGTTTGCCAATGATGTCTTTTTCTGGTTTTAGAATGATGACACTAGTCTACAGAGTGAATTGGGAATTGTTTTCTCCTATTTAATTTAATGCATAGGTTTGTAAAGAAATGCTATGATTTTTTTCTTAGGTTTCCTGTACAATCCACTAATGAAGCTCTTTGAGCTTTGATTTTCTTTGTATTTTGGGGGTGATCTGGTTAAACCAATCTATTTATTAAAGGCTATTAAGATGTTCTATTTCCTCCTGAGTCCATCTGTGTAGCTTGTGTCTTCCAGGAATTCATCCCCTGCATCTCAGGTATGTAATTTGCCAGAGTAGATTTATTCATAGCATTCCCTTATAATCCTTTGAATTCTATGAAGTCCAGAGCAATGCATAATATTTCATCCTGTCTATAGTCATTTTAGTTTTCTCTCTTTTTTCTTTCCTTTTGTTCTGTTTTCCTTTTAGTTAGTCCTGCTCAGCATGTCCATTTTATAATTTTTTTACACAAATAATGCAATGTTATTGGTTATTTCAGTTGTTTTTCTATTCTCCATTTTACTATTGCTCATCCACATTTTATTTTCTCCCTTGTTCTCAATGACAGCTGCATTTGTCCATCTATCAATATTTTTCATGATGATTTGTTTTTATCCCATTAATCTGGACATGGTTGGATCTTATTTTCTACTGAATGACAAGTTCTGTATTATGATTTTTGTTACCTAATCCATTTACACTTGGTAACATTGAATTCTATTTTCATCATGTTATCATAGCCTGCCATTTTGCTTTTTTAATTTTGTTTTGTTTTCTAAATGCCTTAGATTATTTGTCTTTCTCTATTTTTTCAAATACATTTGTTGTGCTAATTAAATATTTTAGTATTATTTTTTAATGTATAATTTTCTTGTTGGCTTAGGCTGGCTACAGGCAGTGAGGAGAAGCAGGCAAGCTTTTATCATCTCATCCCATTTTAAACCACCAGTTCTCTATTTCCCCATGACTATTTCAGGAGAGTTTTCTCCACTTATTATAGACAGGTGTTGGTTTCACCACACTCTGCTTGGACATCTTTTTCCCTTGAGTCCATGTGAGACTCAGGATGCCCTGGAAGGAAATTCAAACTCTGCTCCTGCCCTGTTATAGGCTTTATGAATAAAGGATATGAAATGAACTAGTCAAATTCAATTGTATTGCCATTCTTTTTAGCACCAGTGTTAAGTTTCCAAGATGGCAGTAGTTCTATTACCCTCAGTACCTAAGCCTGTGCACCAAGTGAGTCAGATATATTTATTTGCCTTTTATAACAGTCTTGTCTTTAACCAAAGTATTTTAGGACATAGGATTTAACTAGATGCATAACATAGTAAAGTAATTATGTGGCCCCATCACTAACAATAACTCATAGATTATCCTCTTGTATGTTAATCACTATGATTTGGGCATAGGAAGTGATTCACAAGCATAAGCTATCCAAGGAGCCTCTTTTAAAGAAGAGCTTTGCATGAATCCTATAACCAATGCCCAGTGATGTAAAAACTACATTGTTACCAAATCTCTTTTCCATTCACTCTGCAGTGTACATGTTTCTCAAGTAACTTATATGCCATGACACAAGAAAGCATGATCCCTTCTTTAAATTGGCTCCATTTTAAAATGAGAGGGGAAAACAAATACAGAGTGCACTTTAATTATTAATGACAACTGAAGGGAATCTTAGCCCAAATAATTCTGTAGACATGTTTATTTGGCCTGGAATTTTAATATGATTTTGGAAAGATCTATTTACCTAATTATATTTTATCTAAGATAATATTAAAATGAGCTTCTATTCGCTAAGCACTTATGAACAGAATGATAGAAAACATGGCTAGAAAGTGTTTTACTTACAACAGGAAGCTAGTCCACTGTAAATTTTTTAATTTTTTGTATATTATCCATAATAAGGAAAACCCCTGTACAGATAATGAACAATTGAATTTACATAAAACCACAGATGACAAAGTATCACAACGCTCCTCTGTAAGGGAGCACAGCTGGGCGAGGATTCTCAGAGATGCTGAAGGGGGTGTGGCGGTGGTAGGGAGGGTGCCGCTGGAACCAGGAAGACTAGTCAGTGAAAGCTCTGTGCTGATGCACTCCTGCAGCACATTTCTTTATAAATGTTCCTAGGCCAGCTGTTCCATTAAACAGCACAGGCTTTTATGACCTCTCTTTCGGTCTCATTCACTTTCTTTACTGCCATTAATGAAGAGTGAGTCTTAGACAACTGAGTGTTCTACTTATTTAAGGATCAAACTTGTGCAGATACTTTAATATTTTAATGGAATTCATAAACATCTTAAAATTTGAATTTTCAGGATGATTTACTGAGCATCGGTCGTATCCAACTACTCTGATTTAGTCTGAGCTTGAGTCCCTGTTTCTGCTTGCTGATAACTTACAAATTATAACATGCTGTTGACCATTCCAGTTGGGGAAACACAAGCTCCCAAATTACATCTCCAAAGTCCCTTTTCTAAGGAAATGTCCAGATGAAACACCTCTTCTGTTCATGATCAATTAAGCTGAATGTTTTCCGTTTGGATTTCTGTAGCTAACCAAACACACTGATCACCAAGTTTTCAGTAATAGAAGAAACTTGTTTTAACACATCAGTCAAGCACTTATAGTCATAAGCTTTCCAGTTTCCAAGTGCTTGATAGCAGTCACCTTAGGCCATCCCTTCCCCAAGGATATTCGACAAAATATTATTTACTTAGGATGTAGACAGTTTGTGAAAATAAACTTTGTATTTTGTTTAGTCTTTGAGAAACACTTAAAAAAGAAGAAATATTTCCTTGGTTTAAAAGCATCTCAGAGCTCTGGCAAAGCCAGTGTCTCAGTGACTTTGGAAACAGTATGATGTCACATGGAAAGAGTATGATGTCACGTGGACCTTCTGCCTTCTTCAATGCCTGCCTAACAAGCTGATTATTCTCTGAAACACCCTTGAGGCAACATGTTGGCAAACATTCCCAAATGTGAAGACTCAGAAATGTGGTGTGGACTATGACGACTAAATATTGTTTCTAACATGGTGCACAGAACACTTAACTGTGTAAGACATTTACAATGTTAATGCATAACTTAAGTTTTGCAAAAGAGACTGTCAACTCCAGCAACATAACTATGACATGTTCCTTTAAGAATGCCAAAACCAAGAGTTGGATGCAAAATTAAGCCCAGTATCAACCTTGTTTCTTCATCTGTTAACATGCTTTTGAAAACAGAGTGCAGAAATCACCAAACAAAACTGATTTTATAACAAGGTGAATGGAAGTTTCACATGTGGTCTAGAGGACAGTTTCAGGATACCAAGCTTTGGAGCTGTTCCTCACCTGTACCTCCTCTTCTAGCAAGTCCTAGTAGGTTCATCCTCAGGCTGGGGAGAAGGGGATCATGTTAGTTACTAATAGGATTCCACTCTCATTTAGCGGAGGCAAACCTTTCCCAGAAGCATCTGTGATGACTTTTTCCAACAAATTTTATTGGGTAGAACTGGGCCATGTGCCTGTCCTTAAATCTTGGCAAAGAAGACAGGTCACCACAAATAAGCTTAGAAAACGAGAGTGTCCTGGAGCCCTAGAAAAGTCATCTTATCCTCAGCCACTGAGAGAAATGGGTTTGAGAAGTTGACAAAGGAGAGGGAAGAACGCATGATGAGTGCAGCCGCCAACGGTGCTAGGCTAGGACCTGAAGCATAGCAGTTCTGTCACGGCAAACAGTGCGTTCATTTGGACCCATCTACTTTGGTCATACATAAAGAAAATTAAATGGAGAAAGTTTATTGAAAGGGACAAAACCCATGGAAGACTTCAGCTCTTCCTACAAATCCACCCAACAAACAGCAGCAGGACTGAAAGATCAGGAAATCACAGAGCATTTCAACTTTATCTCAGCAATTATGTAGGTCACTTCTCAGACAAGAGTAAGTAACAGGCTGGAGAGATGCTCAGTGGTTAAGAGAACTGGCTGCTCCTACACAGGACTTGGGTTGGTTTCCCTGCATCCACATGGCTAGTACTAAAAGGCATGCAACTTCATTTTCAGGGGATCCAATATCCTCTTCTGACCATCTCAGACATTGCACACAAGTACAGTAGTACACTTATACACATGTAAGTGCACCTGTGTCATGCGATCCATGCCAAGGTTGGAAGAACAGGACATCAGGTCTCCTAGAACTGAAGGTACTAATGGTTGATAGCCACCATTTGGGTGCTTGGCACCAAACCTGGGTCCTCTGCAAGAGGAGCCAGTGCTCTCAATTGCTAAGCTATCTTTCTAGCCCTTTGTTTGTGTTATTTATACAGCTTTTGTTGATACTGTTAAAGAAATTTTCATGGTAGCTAATCTTCAATGTCTTATATGAATGATCTGATTACTCTAGGAGCATCTGGTATTGTCATCTATTTCCTTTTAGCCAAATCATGTATGTTTAATTTAGTGTTTCTCAACTTTTAAAATCTTATTCGTTTGTTTTTATTTTATGTATATGAGTGTTTTGCCTACATGTAAGTGCACTTGTGTCTTGTCATGCTTACTGGGGCCAAAGAGCCTGTCAGATCCCCTGTAACTAGAGTTAAAAACAGTTATTACCCACCATGTGAGTCCCTGGAACTGAACCCAGGTCCTCTGCAAGACCAGCCAATGCTCTTAATCACTGAGCCATCTCTCCAGCCCCTACTTGGCTTTTATGCATTTAATATAATAGATCTTGATAAATTTAGATGCCTCCTCCAGCTGCACCCTTTCACAGCTCCTGGAGTGGATTTCATGCATTCGGTCATATATGTTAAGTCCTATCCATTTGTATAGAGATGTCCATCAGTTCAAGTTCAACCACTGGAGTCTAGTCATCTTATTTAGAGTTATTCCCTTAAAGAATATCTTGTCTTCCTCACCCAGCAGTTACCAGTTGCACATCAATCTCCCACTATGATGTGGGCCTGCTGCCCATTTCCCCTGTTCAGTGCTGGCATTTTGATTTGGCACTTTTTTTAAAGAACAGAAAGAACAATAGTCATTTATTTTTGGTTGTGTAAGCAGATGTTCCCATTTTTATTGGTAGAAACAAAGGGAGTAAAGAAAGGGATTTTCTTCAATTCTGAGACTAGAGAAAGAACTAGGAAGAGGTGTCATCAACAGTGCAAAAGCTGCTATGCTTCATCCAAATCACGGTCACTTATTACCTCTGACACTAACCACTCAGAGAGCTGGGAACCAGCTGTTCATTGTGAAAAAGTCATGGACTCTGCCTCAATAGGACACTAAGGTCTGTGTCTTTGCTGCGACAGAAATAATTACAACATGTAAGCGAAGCATCATCATTGTTTACCCACAAGGCATTGTAGGAAGAAAAGGTAAGAGAGAGATTTCCTTACAAGTGGTCTCCCCCATCACCCACAAAAAGAGAGAGAGAGAGAGAGAGAGAGAGAGAGAGAGAGGATAGATAGAGATAGATAATAGATGATAGATACATAGATACATAGGTACATAGATACATAGGTACATAGATACATAGATACATAGATTTAGGAGGCTGTCTGGGATATGACTGACAAAACTGTAGAAGGAAAAAGTTTTGGCAAAGGAAAGGAGTTGAATCACGCTGATGATGGAAAGCAAAGGTCCTGTTAGGGAGTTGCAGGTAAAGTTTCATGGTTTAAAAACAGAGTTCTCAGTGGGAAGTATCACTGAGATAGAAAGTCAACTGCGGCAGGAGTGCTCTGTCAGGTTATAACAGGTTTTACATGCCACCCTTACTACAGTTGAGGCAGTCTATTCTTCTCCCTTTGGTACAATTTTTTCAGTGAAAATTATATACTATGTGATATACACAGAAAAAGAAAATACCAAGTCTTAGCCATGGGCACTTGAATAAGAGAACAAAAGAAATGGAAAACATAAATTCTCCACACGACGAATATCTAGCAGGTGTCAAAATCAAATAAGATGTTAATATAAGACAGTGAAGCAATAGCACCAGTGCTGGTGGCAATTTTTACACTCCAATGTTTCTGAGCCAACATCACCTAATTTTGACTATCCTCCCAAGTGTTAAATTCAATCATTCTGTCATCAAATATTTATTGTATGCTATGTGCTAGGTCAAAATCTTCATTACTGAGGAAAGATTTGATTTTGGAACCTTCCCAAAGTCAAAGTCATTTGTTTCAAAGTCAGATGAACAAGGTGGGCCATCAGGATAAGGCAGGCCAACAGACTAAAACCCTGATGCAAGCATGAAATGAGAATTTTGGTGTGTATATGTTTTTCAAATCTGTAAACTGTGAAACATAAAATAAGACCTGTAAACTTGAAACAACTTTGAAACAGGAATAACAAAAAGGCATTTTGCACAAAGACAATATTGCAGAAAAAAAAAAAAACCTTTGACTTCCCACAGATGGCTTTGAAGGAAGGGCCTCATTTGGATATCTAAATCTCCCTTGTCATGAAGGTTCACTTGGTACTGTGAGCCTTAATATGTCTGTATCACACCTCAGCTTAACAAGTTCTGCTAAATATGGAAGTGACAAAATTGTTTTAGTAATTTAAACTACTCTAAAATCATTATGGGATGCAGTAATCAGACAAGGTCTTTGCAAAGCCTTGGTCCCAATATGAACGTATAAAGCAAATACTGCATACAGAGGCTGGAGACCTAGCTCAGTCAGTAGTGTTTGCTTTTCAAACATAAACACTTGACTTTCATCCCCAGATATCACTTTTCAAAAGCTGGGCTTGGGTTTATAACTGCAGGTCTAGAGGGATGGAGTCCAGAAGACCCCTGGGGCTCTGTGTCAACCAGGCCAGCCAGCCTAATTAATAAGTCCCAGGCCTGTGGGCATCTGACTCAAAGATGAATGACACTTGATCACACTTGAGATTGTCCTCTGAACTCTTATTCGTGATTGCCTGTACACACACACACACACACACACACACACACACACTCATGGAACTACATATACACACAGGCGTACAAATGTTGAATGCCATTCTTCCTGGATAGACATAAACAAAAAGAGTCTGGTGCCCAGATATAGAAGCTATGACAGATCAAAGTGAAGGTGCCATCAAAGTCCAGCTTAGTGAGCCAGTGAGCTTTATCGAGGTTCCTAAGAGAAGCAGAAATGGCTCTAAGCAGCTACATCACCCAAAGCTAACCCCAGTATGGGTGACAGCTCATGAAAGATGGAAACCTGGAGCTCATGAGACAGCATGAAGGTCACTCAGCAGGCTGGACAGCATCCTTTCCAGCTGTCTCAGTTGTTCCAAGCCTCTTCCAGGCAGCTCTGCTCCTCTTCCAGAGAGCTTGGTTGCTCTGAACATCTTCAACGTGTCTGAGAGCATCTCAGCAGCCTTACTACTTAAAAAACCTTGGAGAGAGAGGGACCTAGTGAATCTGATCAGTTTCAGGAACTTCCCGAAACTTTGATTTGTTTACTTCTAGAGTCTTAAAGAACTTCCCTTTAAGAACATCCTGAGTCTTAATGAGCATCAATCCAAGATGGAACATAATTTTTCCTTTCTTTAAGACTCATTGCAGATAGGAAAAGATAACTATCTGGAAACAGCAGCAGTAATAATCCTCATAGTTTCAGCAATTAAAGTGAAACTTAACAAAAAGGCACAGGAATGGTACCAGTGGGGGAAAGTGAGGAAGACAAATTCACCTGCAAAATGGCCTTAAGAGAAAAATAGTGTCAGTCACACTCAAATAGTTGTTTGAGGAAAAACAGCCAGACTCAATTCAAAATGTTTTCACTGAGACTTTAAAAGGAAAACAAGCCCTTTAAAAGTGGGATTTCAGTTCTTGGTTATTTAACAAGGATTAGCCACTATAGAATGTGTACCCCAGGAAAAGCAACAGTTACCCTAAGGTGAGCCCAGCATTTTCTACACTGACCTGGAGTCTCAGTTGAGGACTCAAGTGCATCTCCACAGAACTTTGCCTCATATATAGAGAGACAGGCCAGGCATCTTGGCCACTCTGCCCTTCCCCTTGCAGGGTACAGTCCTGGGTCAGTGTGGACTGCATGCTCTTCAGGAGTCTTCCACTGATAGGTCAAACAGAGAGATGGAAGACTGTTGAATTTACAAATCATAGCATATTTCAACTCTCAAAAGGCAAGGAACAAAGGACAGCCCTGGCTTTCTACAGGGGCTGCAAAAGAGTGTCCCCCACCTACTTTTGAAAGATGTCATCTTGTTCCCATCCTCTCCATTTAGATCCGATTACTTGGTTGCATTGAGGCTGTCAATTGTGGGGGCAATTATTGCTATTTAGAGAAGTAGAGTTTTAATGTGAACACTTGTCTACAGCACTGCATGGAGACAGAGCCTCATTTTATGCACACCTTATGTCATTAACACCAAGGAGTCCGCAGTACAGCACACCCCGCAATGGTAGAACAAATGAAATTCAGGCCTGCTGTTGCCTGGATTCAATTTCCTGGATTCATTTACATGTCAGTCTTTTTAAGATGAAGAATAAGCCTTCATGGCTCCCAGCAAACTTCACTCTGCTCCTCAATGTTAAAACAATTGGGGGCACAATGCCATTGCTTGTGGCAACGCCTCTGAAAGGTGGGAGCTTATTACCAGCTGATTTGAGGTAAATTCTGATCTGATATCATTCCAGATTGGGCATCTGGCTCTTTATAAGTGCCAGAAGCTCTTGCTTGGACTTCTTCCAGATCTATAAAGTCATCTAATATTTCTCAGCTTCAGGGGTTTTCTATACATCAGAGTTTGTTTTCATGAGATGATTTCTAAATTAGCAGGTTGCCTAAAACCCATAATCTCCATGGTCTGAAGACATTTCTTAGCTCTAACAGTTGTGAGGGCATCGACTTGGCTGGGGTATTTCTGCTAGGAAGTGTTCAGAAACCTACTTGGAAGCCTAGTCCATTGGAGAAGCAATAGTTTATTTCACAATTCACAGTCTTCTCAGATCACTCCTAAAACTTTCTAGTCTTCAGACTGCCTAAGATGAAGCTTACAGACCCCAAGCATGACATTTAAGGTATTTTTCACTGCCTTCTTTCTCTGCCTCTTTAACTCACCATCTCCCACTCAGAATTTTGTCCGTGGTGGACTTTTCTGTTCTCCAAATTATACCATCTTGTACTGCTGCACAAGAACACTCTCTCCATTCATAACCTAGTTATCACATTAAATGTACTAAAGATGACAATTTGTTCCTAGTGCATAGGTAGCTGAACTTAGTATGTAGAAATGGTGAAGAAATAAACCTTGCTATGATTTTGGAATGCATCAGGTTTTAACTAACATAGAAGAGGGACTCCAGACACCCTGGTAGATAGAGTGGCAGTCAGGGCATGTTCTCTGTTACTTGAATATAGTATTATGTCGTGGGTGAGAGATTATATTTGGTATCAAAAGGGGACTTACAAACCTCTCTGACACTCGCTAGGCACATAGGGAATGTTCATAAATTTGTAGGATTTATCTTTAATGATTTTTTTTCTGAAGCAGACATCTGTGGCTTTGATAAGTGACTAAGTCAATTTGCACTGGCCCTGTCTGTGACCTTGAAACTGCCTCTCCTAGTGCCTGAGTTCTCCTTTGTGATTGTTTCTGTCTGTGTGTCTTGGATTTCTCCATTGAAAGATCTGAGCACCATTTGTACAGTGTTGTATTGAAGTCACAGCCTGGCCTAGAGTTGCAGGGGGGAAAAGATCTCAAGCAGGTGGCAGAGAAGGAGTTGCTGGGCACTCTCCTTGGAGACCTCCTGCTGCCTTCCATCCCTCCGGGTGACTTTATTCTTTTACTTTTTTCAAGGTAGGTTTCCTTGTATTTCTTACAGCTTTGTGACCTTTCTGGTTTAGTCAAATGAATCTTGTTCTAGGAAGAATTGCTAGTGACAGAGGAATGCAGTTTTTCTTCATGTAAAACAAGCTAACCAATATGGGAATAGAGCCCATCACAATTTACTCCCTGTTAATCAAATAACAGGCCATTTTCCTTTTTATCATCTTGAAAGTCTTGATTCTTGACACTTTGACATAAGTATGTAGATTGATTCAAATCCTAAAAAAAATCACACACTGCAGCACTGGCTGCTCTTGCAGAGGAATTGGGTTTGGTTGCTAACACGGACATGGTGACTAACAAACATCTGTAACCCCAGTTACGAAGGATCTGACTCCCTCCTCTCAGCTCCACAGGCATTTCACAACAAGGGTACACTTATGTACATGTAGGCAGACAATACATACGTACACATAAATTATATAAAAATAACAAAAGTATTTTAATATAATACATTTATTGATGTTTTGTGTATTTCAGAATAATTTTTCAGTTTAATTTAGACATATTCCCCTTTCCCTTCCTCCCACCCCACCCCAGTTCATGCATTCTGCCATACATGTCCTGCATCTTTCTCTCAGTCTTTTTCAAGTTTTTCTCTGCAAAGGTTTATTGTTTGGGACAGAATTTAACTATATCAGTCCATTCTTTGACCCAGTCCTTATGTGGTTCCCTCCCAATTGTATTGCTCCAAAATATGCCTATATACACATCATATATGTACCAGAATTATGTCCTCCAGGAATAAACTGTATGTTTATTCCTGGAGTTCACATTTTTCCCTTTACTTTTATATTCATCTAAAATATGAACATATACCTTCTGTCCATAGACATTAATTACCATGTCTGAAAGTAAGTGGTAAGTTAATTCTAGAGCTCATTAAGAGATTCACATTACAACATCACAGTTGCTTTCAGATAGAAAGAAATATAACAATAATATTACTCAGCTTGCTTTTCAATTGGGGGATTTGGTACTAGCATCCACAAATGAGGGAAACCATTCCTCTTTGTTTTGAGGGGACTGTGTTACTTCACTTAGCATAATAGCTTTGAGTTCCATATATTTACCTGCAAAGTTCATAATGTCATCTTTCTTTACCACTGCATAGAACTCCATCATGTAGATGTACCACATCTTTGTTATCCACTTGTCAGTTGAGGGGCATTTGGGTTGGTTCCAGCTCTTCTCTATTGTGAGGAGAGCTGCAATAAACATAGATGTGCATGCATCTTTGCAGTAGAATGAGTCTCGGGGGAATATACCCAGGAGTGGTATGGCTGGGTCAGAGGGTAGGCTCATTCTGAGTCTTTTAAGGATTCTCCACACTGTTTTCCATAGTGGTTGTACAAGTTTACATTCCCACCAGCAGTGGATGAGTGTTCCCCTTTCCCCACAACCTCTCCAGCATTTGGTGTCTTTTGTTTTCTTAGCGAGTCTTATTGGAGTGAGATGATATCTTAGAGTGGTTTTAATTTGCATTTCCTTAATTATTAATGATGTTGAACATTTTTTAAGATGTTTCTCAGCCATGTTTACTTCTTCACTGGTGAAGTCTCTGTTCAGTGCTTATTCAATCTTTTGAGTGAGACATTTGTTTTCTTCTTTGTTTTCTGAGTAGTTTATATATTCTGAATATTAATGCTCTGTCAGATGCATTGCTGGTGAAAATTTCCTCCCACTCTGTGGGTTTCCTCTTCACTTCCTTGATTGTTTCTTTCACTGAACAAAAGCTTATGAGTTTGATGAGGTCCCAGTTGTCAGCTGTTGATCTTATTTCCTGCACAGCTGCTGTTTGATTTAGGAAGTTTTTTCCTATGCCTATGTCTTGTAGGTTGTTGCCAACTTTTTCTTCTATCACCTTCAGGGTTTTGGGTTTCAGGTTGAGATCTTTGATCCACTTGGAGTTGTTCTATGTGCTTCTTGTATTTGTATGGATCTGTCTTTTTTCATTTTGGGGAAATTTTCTTCTATTATCCTATTGAAGATCTGGTCAATAGTGTTGTCTTGGGATTCTTCTCCTTCCTCTATCCCTATGATGCAGAGGTTTGTCTTTCGTAGTGTCCTACATTTCCTGGTTTTTCCACTCTTGTGTTTTTTTTTTAATTTTTCATAATCTTTACTTGAGCTTTCTAGTTGCTCCATGTTATCCTGCAGGTCTGATATTCTTTTTTTCTGTTTCTTCCATTTTGCTTCTGAAGATTTTTCCCCTTTCCTGTTGATTGGATGAATGTTCAATTTCATCTTTCATTTCATCCTGTGATTTCTTTAATATTTCCACTTCCTTTTGGAGCCTGTCATTCTCATCTTGTAGCTCCTTGGTTCATTGGTCAGTTTCTTTTTTCATTTCAGCCTGGGATTTTTTCAGCATTTCCACTTCCTTCCAGAGTTTGTCGTTTTCTCCCTTTAGTTCTTTTCAACATTTGTCATTATCTACCTGTAGGTCCTTCTTGAATTTGTCATTTTCTCCCTTTAGTTCTCTGATTTGTTCTTTATATTCTTTGATTTCTTTGAGTATGTCTACAGTTGTTCTTCTAAGTTCGGTTGGTTTTCTTCCAGGGAGATCTTCTGTAGGGTTGATAGAGTTCCATGTGGATTTATTATGAGCTTTTCCCATGTTGTTTCTTCTTTGTGTCTTTGGCATGTGGATTTTTTCGTTTGTTTATTTCTTTCTTTGTTTGGATTCATTTCCATCTTCCTGATAGTAACAGAATTATTCTAATGTGAGATCCACTGTTCTATTTTGGAACCCAGTTCAATCTGGGCTTCATTGATCACATTAAAGTATACATCTCTCCTACATTTGTAGTAATGCGTTTATGGAACTTAGTGTCTGCTTTTGGTTATGATTAGAGAAGAGTTTCATATAGCACATAGTAGGGTATACTAAGCCCTCTCTCATATAGGAAACTCAAGAGAAAATAGTAGGTTCTACTCTTTGAAAAAATTATAAACACCAGGATGGGTCTATTACATAGAATAAGAGCTGTTTCTATTGAGCAGGTATGCATCAAGCTAGAATGGCCTGATTTCTAAGTTGAGGTCCCCAGTCAGCTAAACAAAACAGAAAAAAAAATGGTCCCATGGTGACTTAGAATGTTTTTACTTCTAGAATTCTGTGGCATGAGCAGAGGCACGAGCCTCGGTGATGTACCTTAACAAGGCACACCTGGGCAGGCAGGCTCTCCAGTCTCTGACACACATGCCACATTTTAGATTAAGCTATTCACTCTCTTTCTCTCCAGTGTTTATCAAATACCAATACTGTCTTGCTTAACATGTTTCCTCTCTAGCATTCAGTTTACCCATTTGTAAACAAACAATTCTACTAGTAGGAGCCTGCATTCACTCCAGGCATGGTGCTAGGCATTAAGGCTAACCACAATAATAAAAGAAAGTACCTTTTCTTTATAACGAAGAGCAAATGGAGAAAGAGCATTTAATGTAAAGTCTTATGTTATATGACTACCATGATTCTCTTAGTCTTAGCTATAATGTGCTTTCTCTCCTGTTTGTTCCCCATCTGCAGCAGCTTTTCTGCATCTTGTTTACCTTTGACTCGAGCTGAAGTTTCTCCTCCTCAATGCCTCCTCCACTTGCAAATTCAACTTGCTCCTTGTTATCTGGCAGTGTTGAGTTACAATTTGTATAGAGAATGAGATGCAGTATGGTTTGCTAATGAGAAGATTTACATCGAACAGACAGGACCTGTTTATTGTTGACCATAGACAAGTACTTTCTTCTTCCCCATCCCAGGGTGCTGAGGGAGCTGGGCAGGTTCTGAGTCAGCTCAGGCACACTGGGGTTTTGATTCAAGGTATTATCTCCAACTAAATGTGGAGTTTCCCTGAAAACTGATGCCTCGTTTGGGGTGGACACTTGTAACTGGGATTGCATAGATGATTCATTTGAAGTGGCTCAGTGTTTTTGTGTGATGTGTGCTGGAAAACAGTAGCTCTGGGTGTTGGAAAATGTTTTCTTTTATAATACTATAGAAACTTCTAAACCTGATTCTTATTGTTTATTTCTTTAATTTTTACTTTCTATGTATGAGTGTTATACTTGCATATATGTAAGTGCACCCATATAGTGCAGTGCCCACAAAGGCAGAAGAGGGTGTCGGATCCCCTGGAACTGCAATTATAGGTGTTTGTGGGTGCTGGGATTTGAACCTGGGTCCTCTGCAAGAGAAGACAATGCTCTTAACCACTGAATCACCACTCCAAGACCCCAAACATAATTCTTAATTCTCGAATATAATTTAGTTTTAATTTCTCTTTTCTTTTTTCATGTGTCTCGTGTGGCCCCCCAGGCCAGCGGAGGGCTGCTCTACCCCAACATTCTGGCCTCCAGGAGCAGTGATGCTCCAGATTAGTTTTAATTTCTTTTTTTTGGGGGGGGGTATTTTTGAGACAGGGTCTCCCATTAGTCCCAGCTGGCCTGGAGCTCACTCTGTAGACCAGGCTGGCCTTGAACTCACAGAGATCCGCCTGCCTCTGCCTCCCAAATGCTAGGATTAAAGGTGTGTGCAACATTTCCAAAACAATACTCCCAACTAGGGAGCTGGGGAGATGATGCAGTGTGTAGAATTCTTAGCGAAAGCTTAAGGACCTGAGCTTGGGTCCCCAGAACCCATGTTAGAGCCAGGCTTGGTGTCCTGCGTCTCTGATACCAGTTCTGGGGTGGGGAAGAGTGGAAACAGGAAGAAGCTTGGGCATAGCTGAATTGGTGATCTCCAGGCTCAGTGAGAGGCTCAGCCAGAAATCCATGAGTCAGAAAAACACCTGAGGTCATGTCTAAGCTCTACACAAATACACACACACACACACACACACACACACACACACACACACACATTACGTCTCAACTAAAACAATATGCTTCTATCTTTTGGCATGTTAGAAGCATATGTTTTGGCAAATCACAATATTCAGGTTTGCATGAGCCGAGTGGACAAGAGGGTACACTTGGACTTGTGAACTATGTGATCTTGGGAAACCTGCTATCTCTGTTGGCTTCAGATTCCTCTATGAATAAAACTGTAATGATAGACTCTTCCTAGAGGTGTTGTCCAGGAGGAGCAGAGCTCTTGTTCTGTAATCAGTGGGTTCCTTTCTTCCTGCCATGGAGTCCTCTCTATGTTAGGCTGTGTCTCAGAAAACCCTTTGTAGGTTCTAGGATATAAAACATACTTTCTGGTGTAACATGGACAGGGATATCTACTCTTCATTTTTATTTCATTAGCATTCAAGAGGAATAGTCTTTGTTCCTTTGTGGATTTTAGATAAGAAAAAAAAGTCTTAACTAAGAGTGTCTAGTAAACGATGGTGATTCTCGTGCAGCAATACAATTAAAATCTGATGACACGTGTGTGGTACTCTCCTGGTCAGCAGCCATCTGCATTTTGTTTCTAACTGATTTGGAAGTAATATGTGACTGTTGGAATACTCCATCTACATTAATCTCCAACTAAGAACTGCAGCATTTTCCATCTATGAATGAAAAGCAGGAACCAGCCTGCTCCACCTCCTCCCACCAGCACATTTCATGAATGAATGCTGATTCACAAGCTGCAAGACACTCACCCTTTACTAGCAGTGTTGTGATAAGCGTTTGTTTATGGGGGGGAGACATATTTGCAGTGGGATGAAAGAGTGTTTAAGGAAGAAGCTATCTACCCTTAGTCATTTTATCTTGTAGAATTCTTTTTAAAAGATTTTATCTTTTTATTATTTTTATTGTATTTGTATGAGTGATTTTGCATATATATATGCAAAATATATATATATATATTGCAAGATATATATATATATATATATATATATATATCATGTGCATGCAATGCCAAAAGAGAGTGTTAGATAGATCCCTGGAATTGGAGGTATGGTAGGTTGTTAGCTGCCATGTTGGTGCTAGAAACCCAACCCAGGTCCTCTGAAAGAGCAGTAAATATTCTTAACTTTGGGTCAGCTCTCCAGCCCCAGGATATGGGAATTTTTTAAAAGAGCAATTTTATAATACCATGAAATCCTTCCTTCATATGCAGGGCTTTCAGAACTCTCACAAATCAGCAGTTCCTGGCATAATAAAATTTCTTATTTAGCCTATGGGGATTCCCTGAAGTCAAGCACCATCTAAAGAAGTGTCACTTTGGGAAAAAAGTAAAGTCATTCTGGATTCTATAATAAATAAATGTATGATTATCAAATATGTTTAAACCCTCCAGGAGAGAGGACTCTGAGGACAACATCTTTGTCCTTTGATATATCTAGTCAATCTCTTCAATTATTCAATGATCTACTGATCCACCTTAATCTACTCATTTCTGATTATATTTATATGCATCTCAAGGTCCTGAATGTGCAAGTTTTTCCTTGATTGTTTTTCGTATTCATTCAACAAATGTCTATTGGGCAATGGCCACATTCTATATTGGAGAATAAGCAGAGAAGGCCCCTTCATGTACCCCATATCCTAAGAAGAAAAGACAGACAAGCAGAACACTAAGCATAGCTATAGAAAGTAGGTGACAGGACAATAAATAAAGTATAGAATATATTAAAAGGGAAAGTCAAATTATGGCAAATATTAAGTATTTGGTTTGGAAGAATAGCATTTAATTTTGAAAGATCCTTTGCACTGATATAGACGCTCATCTCTTAGGAAAAAGTGTATCATACCCAGGAAAACAATGGAGAGGTCTGGTAAAGGAAGAAAAAGAAAAGAACCGTTGGTGCTACAGATGCAAGCCTCTTCCTCTTGGTCTGCTTCTAGGTGCTCCACCCAGCATATTCGTTCAAGGTCCGGGAACCATTTTAGCTGTGGAGCCCAAGTTGCTAACATTATTGCTCCTTGTTCAAGCCAGTTCTAAAGTGTTAATACATCATTAGCTCTAAATGGAAGCTTGTTTATTATGATAATATACATGTTCTTATTAAGAAAAATGAAAGTCTAAAATGAACATTTCAACTGGCTACGTGTAATGGGGAGAATTAAACAAGTCACTTTTCTCCCACAGAAAAGACACACCTGTTCTCACAAATCAAAGCACCCTGTAGGAACAAGAGAGCACATATTAGTGATGTATGCACACAAACACTTACATGGTAAGAAATCTGTGTGAAGGAACAGGGCATATGTGGTGGTTTGAATGAGTGTCCTCCATAGGCTCTAGGTATTCAGACGTTTGTCTCCAGTTGGTGGTGCTGTTTTTGGAGGTCTTGGGGTGTGTGAACGTGCTGGAGGAAGTGTGCCACTGGGGGCAGGCTTAGTGAGTTTAACAAGCCTCGTGGTCTACAGTTGCTCTCTCTCTCTGCTTCCTGTGCTCTTTGCGAGATGTGACCCCCGGCATGCTGCTCCAGATCCAGCTGCCATGCCTCCCGCCACAATGGACTCTTAATTCCCTGGAACCGTCAATTGTAAGCTCAAATAAACTCTTCCTTTTATAAGTTCCTTGGTCATGGTGCTTTATCACAGCAACAGAAAAGTGACTAATACAGCATATAACAAAGAATCAGAGAATGAGATACTGAAATCACATTAGAGTTGTTAGAGAAGGTCCTGACAGTGGTTGGTTTGAGAAAGGTACTGACAGGAAGCTACTGTTGAGAAATGAGCTTTGTTGGGAGGGAGCACACTTGAGACCATGGGACCCATGCCAGGGTCTTGCAGTGGAGAGCAAGAAGGGCAGTCACTTATATCACAGACAACATAATGGGCTTTGATGGTCAAAAGACGCCTCCCTGTAAAGCTGGTAGAAGACCTTCATTTAGAGGGATAGCTTAAAATAAAAGAGAAGCAGCCTCCATAAACAGGATGATGTTTGGTAGTGGGAAAAGACCCAGAGGACCCCAACAGGACTCTTGTATCCTTTCAGGGGCAACAGGAAGTTCCATGCTATGCATCTTTTTTATTTTTATTTTTAAACATTTTTATTGAAGTTATGTGCATTTCATACATTGTTTCTCAGTTCAATCTAGACTCATCTTGTCTTCCATGCCCCCCACCCCACCCGAGTTCATGTACCCTGCCATCCCTGCCCTGTATCTTTTTCTGAATCTTTTCAGTTTTTTCTTTATTTTAATTTATTTTTTATTTTTTATTTTTTATTTTTTTTCATAAATTTATTTTAATTTTTTTAACAAATCTAGACCCATGTTCCTGCCCATTCCCCCACCCCACCAGAGCTCATGCATTCTGCCAAACATGCTTTCCATCTCTTTCTCAGACTTTCTCAATATTCTCCATGAGGAAGTTGACTGTTTTGAGCAGAACAAAGTTTTTTCAAAGTGAAGGATTATTGTCCTTGGGGGAACTTTACTGTTTCAGTTGCTTCCCTGTCCCAGTTCTTCTGATGTTGTTCCATCCAATCTGTACCACCTCAACATATGCATATATATGTCACACCTATACTAAAATTATATCATCTGTACACAAACTGTCATTTCCACATCATATTTCAGGATTCATGTTTTTCCTTTTTAAACTTATATTACTATAAAATATGCCCACATATCCTCCACCCATATACCAAGATTACCAAGTCTAAAAATAAGTGTTGGGTTAATTCTAGAGCCTGTTAAGGATTTTACATTATCAGAGTACAGTTGCTTTCAGGGAAAGGGGTGTATAACATTGATGATGCTCAGTTTGTCCTACAACTCGATGCTTGGCACTGGCATCCACAAATGAGGGATACCATTCGTCATTTTCTTTTCTGGGATTGTGTTACTTCACTTAGCATAATATCTTCTAGTTCCATCCATTTACCTGCAAAGTTCATGATGACGTCTTTCTTTACCACTGCATGGAATTTCATTGTGTAGAAGTTCCATATTTTCTTTATCCACTGGTTGGTTGAGGGGCATTTTGGTTGGCTCCACTCTTTGCTATTGTGAAGAGAGCTACAGTGTACTTGGCTGTGCCATACTATGCATTTTACATACCTTAAAGTACATGACAAAGAACATAGAGGAGTCAGGTATCATAGATCAGTGGCTTTCCACAGCACTAGTCTCCTTAACTCTCTGTCTCAGACACAGAGCTGCAGGGGGCATGGCCTCACTCATTCAGGATGTGAGATCTGGCTATTGGAGTGACCAGCATCCTAAAGGAGCTGTTCTAACAATATCTAAATTACCTAGCAGTAGTTCCCAAAGGAAAGAGAAATAAGCCACAGTTACCAGTTGGTAGGAAAAAAATGTTTCCCCATATTAATTTGGGGGAAAAAAAACCTCAAGTTTAGGCATGAATTGGACTCGTGGCTTATACTACTTCATAAAGCACTGAGAAGGTTCAGTTTGAGGTTTTATTTTATTAACTTTAAAAATATTTAATTTACTGGGGCTGGAGAGATGGCCTAGTGGTTAAGAGCACCGACCACTCTTACAGAGGACCCGGGTTTGATCCCCAGCACCCACATGGCAGCCAAGAACCGTCTGAAACTACAATTCCAGGAGAACTCCAGTTCCAGGGGAATCCGACACCCTCTTCTGACCTCCGCAGCATTGTACGACACCGGTGCACAAACCTGCATGCAGACAGTACATTCCTACACATACAGAAATAAATAAATTTTTTTAAAAATTTAATTTACTATTTTTATTTATATTATTACAGACCTGTATCCCCATTTGTAAGTGCACCCATGTCATACAATGCCCAAGGAGGTTAGAAGAGGGCATCAGATCCTTCGAACTATAGTTATAGATGATTGTTAACTGCTGTGTGGGTCCTGGGAACAGAACCCAGGTCCTCTGGAAGAGCAGCCAGTGCTCTAAAACACTAAGCCATCTCTTGAGCCCCTGAGGTTTTATTTTAATAAAATGACCCCTATAAGTTATTCCTTAATGAAGTGCTTGTATTACCAGAGAAGTCAAAAATCTTCACTGTTTTCCTTGAAGTAGTTGATCCATTTCTTTGTTGGGTTGGTGTAGTATACACCCAGAATCACTAAGAAGAGGGAAGCTATTTAAGAAGAAAACAGCCAGATCTCTCCAAATCTATATGACTACTGAAAGGAAGCCCCTTAAAGCAGAAGGTAGCTAGATTTTAAAATGGAGTCTTTAATAGCTTTACAGTTGTGTCAATAGCATCAACCAGATTACTTACCTTCTGGGCGAGAAAAACAGTCCGTTACTACTGATCTTGGAAGAAGAGGAAGAGTTGGACATATTCCCCAAATCCCCATTTTTAATGTTGCAACATTAACCCTGTAAAATAGCAGTCTCACAGTGTTCCTTGTTAAACTGACAACATTAAAATATTTGTATTCTGCACAGGCAAGCAAGGAGGTAAACCTCACTTCAATTACAGCAGTTAAGGACCCCGATGTAATTTTCCCAGCTAGCGTTTGGCCATTCCATTGAGATTGAAGGAATCTGGTACAATAATGGTTCTTATTAATTCACCCTCTCTTCGTTTAAAAAGAATATTATAATTCCTTTGTGATGCAAATTGTTTGGACTCTGTGCCTGTGTAGAGCCTTGTGACTCTAGAAGGAACAAGAGCACCATTTGCTGTCGCTCTTCTGAAATGGTCTCTGCAAGATCCTTTTCATTTCTGATTCACTTTACTGTCCTGCCTTTCCCATAAGGGATTTAAGTTAATTACTTTTTCTACTGTGACTTTGATATTTCAGTTCCCCCAATTCTTCCCAGAAATATTCAGCCAAAGTATCACCCTAGTTCTTTTATTTTCCCAGAAACTCTGGTGTTAAATATGAATATCATACTAGAAGGAGGATCCACAAGAAGAAAAGGCTAAACAAGGCATAAAATTTACATTAGTGACATCCCATTAACCCATCTCCTGAAGGCTTTATTACATGATTTCTATCATTCATGAAATTATTTGGGGGCTTTTCTGGTCTTTTATTTTCCATAGTCCTAACCATGTTGTGCACTTCCCTCCCTCGCTTCCTCCCTCCCTGCCTCTCTCTCTCTCCCTCTCTCCCTTTCTCTCCCTTCCTCTCTCTCCCTTCCTCCCTCTCTCTCCCTTCCTCTCTCTCCCTTCCTCCCTCTCTCTCCCTTTCTCTCTCTCCCTCCCTCTCTCTCCCTTCCTCCCTCTCTCCCTCCCTTCTATTTGCCTTCCTCCAAAACAATGAAAATAGCTTATTTTAAAAATATTTCTTCCATACTATTTTCTCTGCGGAAGATGGCTTCAAAAGCACATTATTTACTTAAAGGAAGAATGTTTGTGTTGCCCTTTAAGGCCATCAATTTGGGCCAGCAGGATCATGCACTGGTAGAAGCCTTTCCTGCCCAAACTGAAGAACTGAGTTTGATTCCTGGAACCCGCAGGATGGAAAGAGATAAGGGACTTCTTCACGTTGTCCTCTGACCTCCATGGGAATGCTGTGTTATGTAGGCCTGTACAAATGCAAACACACACACATAAATACACATTAATTAATTCAAAATAAATGAAATTTTCAATTTTATATTTAATTCTGTTTCATTTAATATAGCACTTTTACATGCCACTGGCATATCAATGATTGTAAATCTATCTAGTTCTTAACTGGATAGTCAAGCATGAGGTATTCCAAAAGGTACCAAATCAAGGTAACAGGTTTGAAATCTATGCATGTGAATAAAAATCATATATAAATATGATTGGATTCCTGGGATAACATTAAAGCAAAGTAATTAAAAATTTTTCGTTAATATATGTAGTGGCAATAAGGTAATAAGGGAAGTAATCAACAAAATAATATGTAGCTGAAAAAATGGCCCTAAGCTGTATGTCACAGAAATGATTATGAAAAAGGATATCCATTTAGAAAAAGTATTCAGTGGAAGAGACATTTCAGACATCATTTTTCAGTTCAATTTAGACATAGTCCCCTCTCCCTTCCTCCCACCCCAATTTGTGCATTCTTCCATACATGTCCTGCATCTTTCTCTCAGTCTTTTTAAAGTTTTTCTCTGCACAGGTTTATTGCTTTAGGCAGAATTTAACTATATCAGACCAGATCAAATATTTAACTATATCTTTGACCCAGTTCTTGTGTTTTTGTGGTTCCCTCCCAATTGTATTACTCCAAAATATGCCTATATACATGTCATATATGTACCAGAATTATGTCCTCCAGGAATAAACTGTATGTTAACTCTGATATATGTTTAGGAATCCACATTTTCCCTTTAATTTTATATTACTCTAAAATATGAATATATACCTTCTTTCCATATACATTAATTATCATATGTGAAACAATCCATTATTTTTAATATGTAGGGGAGAGAATACTACTGAGACTTTCGGGAAAATGTGGTTTTATAAATGGGTCTTGGAGCATTAGGTATAATCTTAAATGTTGCTGTGACTCTTCAGAAAAATACTTAGAAAATGAAAGAAAGTCTAGCAGATGTGCTAAAACCTTGAAAATGATTGACCTTGAGAAAATGATTGACCTTTGATGAGTTTATGAGAAATCAGTCAGAAGCTTCTTCACTCCATACAGTTAGTGCTCACAGGATCTTGCATTTAAATTTCTTTTCAAAGCATTTATTACCACTTAGCCCTCTAACTTCAAACCATTTGAGGATCTTAATAATAAGGAACAATATTATTGTGTGATTGTTCCGTGGTGACATGAGTTGGCATCTCAGTAACATCAAGTTTGTCCTTGAAAATTCCATGGATTCTGATGTGTTGGACCTAATAATTTCCTCCAGGCTCTGTAAGTTGGGGCCTACGAAAATTGATAAGACTCCTTATTTTTCAAAGTTCCATTAATAGACAGTCTTCAATCAGGAGCACATTAGTTCTGGTAATATAATTTGTATGCAATTTTACCCTATGCTGGGGTCTGTATAAGCTAATCGTGTACTAACAGGAGAACAGAGGCAATAATTGATCACATTTGCTCTGCTTTAGAGAGAGGCACGGTGATCAGTCATAGAGGATGGAGTTAATGAATCTGAGGAGATGGAAGCCAGACACTGTCCCCTGTGTGCCGTGCTCCTGGGTTTGCTGAGGGCAGGGCTCCCAGGGGGCAGACAGCAGTAGTATTGGGAAGTAGACAGAGCCACCGTCAGAGATATGGTCCCCATTCTGTAAAAGATGCGAGTCTGGTTCTTATTCTTGTTCATTTCCCTCCAAAGGCAGCAATGCTCCTTCTAAGGCTTGTGTACATTTTTCCCAGTAGTTAATTATAATCCTTGTCCTTTATTAAGTTTCATTTCCCAGCCTTTAAAAAAAGCAATTAACAAAATGGCTTAAAGGCTAAATGAAAGCAAATCTCATTTTCTTAGGAGACTCTATCATTTTCTTATTTATGGTTATAATTCCTATATTCATGAAAAAGGGAAGGAAAAAGAAGGCATTTTGTTAGTGAGTTGAATTCTATACGTGTGAAGCCAGGCGGAAGGGCTTTGTTTTTGTAGCACTCTGGAGACACCCAACCCAAATTCTCCAGGTTTGTCATGTTTCTCAGTTCTATGAAGCAATTTGTTTTACAGGTAATCCCATCTTTGGACTAAGCTCTGGTTGGTGTATGGATAAAAGAAGAAATAATTCAACTCAAAGTTCATCACGGAATTTTAATCATAGAGATGAGAAAATAAAGAGGGTGCAAGCTTCATTAGCGGCATACAGGAAAAGAATGGGTCTCCGGTACATGGGACCAGCTCGTTCAGCCGTAAGCTGAGTAGCCCTAGAGAAACGGCAGGATTCAAATATGAACTTGCCCGTGTGTGTCTTCATCAATGGCACCGTTCTCATCATCTCCATTTAATCCCCCAGAGCTTGCTACATCCTTACCTTCCTTTCCCTAACTCCTTCTAAATAACTGATTCTGTATCTTGAGCTCCATTTTAAAAATTGAGGTCAATTATTTAAACTTTAGTTATATTGCTATTTTGTATCTTACATTTAATTTTCATTTATTTTATTGAAATGTGACATTTACATAAGCATACGATCAGACATGCCTTGACAAGGACATGGGTCCATGTACGCCAATCCTCTCTCATGATAATGGAGCATTTCTATCAGCCTAGAATGTTCTCTCAGATTCCTTCCTAGGCTATCACTCCCTTGTAATTCAAAGAAAATGGCCGATCTGACCTCCACCTACACAGATTAGAGACATCTGTTTGAGAATTTCATAGAAATAATGCAGAAAATGTTCCTTGAGCTGAGCTTTCTAGGATTTTTTTTTTTTTTTTTTTTTTGGTCTTTTTGAGACAGTCTCCCTGTAGCTCCAGCTGGCCTGGAACTCACTCTGTAGACCAGGCTGGCCTTGAACTCACAGAGATCCGCCTGCCTCTGCCTCCCAAGTGCTAGGATTAAAGGCGTGCATCACCACACCTGGCTTGTGCCACCACGCCCAGCTAGGAAATTTTTTTTTAGCATTGTCAGTGTTCCTGAGTAAGATCCCACTGAATAAATAAACCCTAATTTATATATTTGTTTTTCAGTTTATGGGAATTTTGTGTGAGAAATCTCTTGGATATTAAGACTCAAGCTGCCGTGGACGGTCTGATAAAATTATTTTTGAAAATCAACTTTATATTTTACTAAAATTCCACCTGGGAGTGGAATTATCAGATCATATGGCTAAATTTTAATGAACCTTAAATTTTTCTTGAATCTGAGGAAAAGCTTTAAAAATGTACCAATGTGGGGCTGGAGAGATGGCCTAGCAGTTAAGAGCACAGACTGCTCTTGCAGAGGACCCGGGGTTCGATCCCCAGCACCATGGCGGCTGAGGACCATCTTTAACTCCAGTTCCAGGGGAATTGGACATCCTCTTCTGACCTCTGCAGCATTGCACAACACAGGTGCACAAACCTACATGCAAACAGTACATTCATACACATAAAAAATAAATAAAAATTTAAAAAGTACCAATGTGCACATCCTTCGTTAAAGAAGTGCATCTCTTGCCCACTCTTGTCAATATTTGGTGTGGTTTCATTTTAATTTCAATTTTGTCTACTCTAGTGTGTGTGTACTTGTGATTTGCATTTCCTGGTTGACTTAAAAGGCTGGTCACTTTTTAGTGTGCTGGTTGAATGTTACAAGTCTTTTATTAAATGTCTATTGATAGCTTATGAGAACATTAGTGGAATCTCCCATTCGCTACTAGATCCAGCACAGTCCCCCAAGGTGCTGTGACTGTAGACTATTCTGATTCCAAGGATTTTTTAGATATTTATATTTGAATGACACATTTTATGCAAGTTGGTGACTTTTCTTTAATCTCTTATTGCTATATTATAAGGAAGTGAAGTTTTGAAACCTGCCTACGTAAGTGGATTTCAGATATTTTTTCTTTCGTGGTTAGTGATTTCTCTGTACAATCTAGAGAAAAATCCCTTTTACCCACCAAGTTCATGCAGCTATTATTCTCCCATGCTTGCTTTCATTTTTATAATTTTCAGGTTTTGCATTGGTCCCTGATTGATTTCAAATTAATATGTACATATGGTGTGAGGTAGGGAAAGCATTCATTTTGTTGGGTAAAATAGACTAAGAAAGGGTGGCCTCGAGAAAGAAGAAAAGCCAGAATTGTGTTATGGAAGCCCAGAACAGAGTGTTTGGAAAAGTAGAAATAACCCAGTTGTTCCAAGGTCAGGAAACTGTGCAATGGGCTTAGAAATACAGACCAAGATCTTCTATGGTAATTTCTAGGTAATGGCTGCCACAAAAGAAGGTTAGGATGTGACAGAGAGTAATGGATGCTCTGTCATCTAAACTCTCCTCTCCACAGTGGGTGATGTGCAATTACACAGACATGCGCACACACACACACACACACACACACACACACACAGATTGCATGAGGGAAAAAAAAGACAGAAAAAAGTAGACATCTTGTTCAAAAGTTTTATAAAGCTTGAGCTAGAGAGATGGCTCAAAGGTTAAGAGCACTGGCTGCTCCTACGGAAGAACCGGGTTAGATTCCCAGCACCCACATGGTAGCTAACGACTGTACGTAATTCCAGTTCCAAGGGATCCTATTCCCACTTCTGACCTCCACAGACATTGTACAACACAGGTGTATTTACATGATACACATAAAAAAATAATTTAGGGGCTGGAGAGATGGCCTAGCAGTTAAGAGTTTCAATAGCTCTTGCAGAGGACCCGGGTTTGATCCCCAGCACCCACCTAGTGGCTGAGAACTGTCTTTGACTCCAGTTCCAGGGGAACCCAATACCCTCTTCTGACCTCCACAGCATTTCATGACACGGGTGCACAAACCTACATGCAGACAGTGCTTTCATACACATACAGAAATAAATAAAATTAAAAAAAATATTTTAAAAAATTAAAATCCAATAACGTTAATAACATAGAAGTGTTGTGTTTAGACCAAAAAGACACATCTTTTGCTTACTTCACAGATACATATTTAAAATGATATAAGGAAAGATGATTGATAACACGGTGCTCACAGTTTCTCAATGAAAAAATTCTCTGAATGAACCCCCCAGAAAGTCTGTTTTATATGACTCTCACCTTGTGATATCATAGTCAGATCTGACTCAAAATTTTCATCTGACTTCTAGGTATATTTTTCGAGGGTTGTATACTTAAGCAGCCTACCAGATGGTTTCACATTGGCCAAATATGACCATCTGTCTCTTATTTCCTCATCTATCTTACCTGTCCACGTCACTTTTATCAACACTTCCTAAGACTTCCACAAGAAACCTGATTATCTGTACTCCATTCACTAAGAGAAACTAAATGAATTCCTCAAAGTCTAATATTGGTGGCTATGAATAGGGATTATATATTTATTTTTTCAGCCAAAATCATGACTGGTACTTAAAGTATAAAGTTTCTGGATTATGACTTATGAAATTTAACTTTTTACCCCCTTGTTCTTAACTGTTATTCACCAGCTCTGTAAGGGATGAGGTTTGGTACAGAAGGTATTATTCTGGCAGAAGGAAATCTTGACTTCCACAGTAGTTCACACCTCTCTTTACTGATTGGCATGCAAAGCTTGTTTCACAAAAGTCCATGCCGTGCATCTGAGGCTCTCCATGTACGTTGACTGCTAATATGCAAGGGCGTGTTTAGTATGGAAAACCATGACTCTCCCCAGCACTCTCATTCATTCCTCCTTGCTTTCCCTTCTCTTCCCGGATTCTCTGCCTCTTTGATGAAGGCTTCAGCTCTTCTGCAGCCACAATGGCAGGAAACCCAGTCAGCAGCAGCTACTCTGCTGCTGCAGCTGCTGCTGCTGCTGCTGCTGCTGCTGCTGCTGCTGCTGCTGCTGAAAGCTATTAGTGCCAATGTTGTTAATGAATGAGGCAGTTGAGTCTGTGATATAAGGGGGAGACATTCCTCCACGCTCCCTGGGGCCTTGTTCTTAAATGAGATGCTGACACTGTTTACTTCTCTAGCATAAGGAGCATTAACTACTGACCACCACACTTCATATATCAGTACATTGAACTGAAGCAATAGGAGAGTATAAACCTGAATCCCAACCCTTCTGATCCAAAGCCCCACACCCTGAAGAAATCCAGAGCCCCTAATTTTTGTCAAAGGGAGTTGGATAACAGTGCCATTTGTTCTCATGTTATAAGTATGACTTTCTTCTGAAGGCTAGAGGATGAGTTGGGTACAGTTAGGCTTCTTTAGGAACTAAACACATTAGAAGTAACTTGCAAAATCGATACCAATTACTCAGAAGCAAGGGCTGAAAAATCACTGAAGCTATTGAGAGTGCACAGGGGGTATGGCTTAAAACAAAGAAACACGGGCGTGACCAAAAAGCCCCCAAAAGAGAGAGAAATGGGAACGTTCTCTTCCCCTTCCTCAATATTTGTGTGTTAATTTGTAAAAACCCACCGTTATGTTTAGAAAGGAAAATAAAAACAGAAGCAAGCAATTCAGTAGAAGAAACGTATTCCAAAGGTATGAGTGAGGTCTGTGCTGTTGTCCCGGGAAGATGAAGGCATTCAGAAGGTGCACAGGGACAGCTTATCTACATAAACCAGCACGCCTTTCATTCAACACCCAGACTGTCAGCATGCCAGCGCTGTGTGTTTCATGTCTCAAGATTCTATTTAGCAGGAATTCGCTTTGAGAAGCTTGGTAAAGCCCTCAGAGGTTTAACTGTGTAATCTCGCTTTACTGCACACTCTGAAATAATACCTTTCAAAGTCCTAGAATTTTTAAGCTTTTAAGATTAAACTATCACAGAAAGCAGAATGTCTTCTGTACTCATCATCTTCCAAAAGTGGAGATGGGCCCATCTTTGTATGATCAGGACCCAGGAACCCAAGTCCCCAGCCCTAGCTACAATGGAGTGCTGAAAACCCCCGAGTCTTCTTGTCGCACATTCGGGTCCATGGCAGATCTGCAACTGGGGCGTGGGAGTTCTAAACACTAGATTTCCTTACAGTTTTCAGCCCTATTTGCCAAGCAAATGAAACATTATGGGCCCAATGCCTACATTAGATCTCATACCAGATGGAGGCATGTCCGCTTCACCAATGAAAGACCTTGACAGGTTTCTTTCAGTCTCCTTTGGGATATTATTTGTCTGGACTTCACCTGTGCTGCTAGTAAGCATATGATTAATTTTAATGTTTTCACATATATTAATTATTAATAATGAGATTCATTATAACATCATACATGAAGAAAAGCAATAGCAGTAGCTTCTCCATGACGACCCATGCAAACACTTCTTTCATCATATATATTTTGTTGAATTATTGTAATTTTGTGCAATGTATCATAATCATATTCAGACTCCATTTCCTATCTGCACTGCCCCATATCCCCCCACCAGCTTTCATGCATTCTGTCATGTATATTAAGGCCTATCTAGTCAGGTTTGTGCCCCAGATGTCCCTCAGTGTGAGTTCATCCACTGGAGCCTGGCCAGCCTGTCTAGTGTCACTCCCTTAAAGATCAACTGTCCCCCAACCAGAAGTAATAAACTTCCAATAGTTCCTTGGCTAAGGTTGGGGCCTCCTGCCTATTTCTTCAGTTCTGGGTTTACAGTGAATACCTTCCTAGGAAGTGGGCATCGAATCCAGTCAGAAAGTAATTAACTACCCCCCCTTAACAGACTTATCTGGATAGTGACAGTTGGAGCTGATGATATTCTATACATAGCAGAGGGCTGAGGATGGAACATAAACAGCACTCTTATAAAGAAAAGCAACACCTCAGCCCTACTACAACTTAGTCCCAAAGATTGTACATACCCCCAGGTAAATGAAGAAACATGACCTAAAAGACTCTTAATACTTGGAAGATTTGTCTTAAAACATAATTTCACCAAAATACCCCATTTAACTGTTTCCTTCTTTATTTTTAAAATTCAGAACCTCAAATTAATAGGAAGTGAGACAGCGAAATGATTGGTCATGCAGTGTTTGAGAATGAGAGCTCTGAGTAATTGCTCTGGGTGGGGACCAGAAGAGGGCAGAGGTCATGGACTCGCGACGCTAATCTGCAATTTCTATGTAAAGGTAGGCAAGGGGAAGGAAATTTTGATTAATGTGAACTTAGTATCAGATGTGATAGGTTCATAAACAAACAATTAGAGAGTATGATCATAATACTAGGAAATTCACTTGTTCAGATTGTACAGAGAGAAAAGTGGTAGTTGACTAAAGTTTAATAATGTCTGAACTTATTTACCCAATTTTCAGTAGTTATGTTTACTTTTTTTCAGTAGTTGTGTTTACTTTTGTCCTTTGAAACAAAAATAATTCTTGTTTTCAATTTAATATGCTCAGTTGTTAAAAGAAAATTGAAAGAGGCAACTGGTATATTTGTATCTGTCTCTATGGATTTATGCAGTTATAGATACCCTCAGTGGGGCTCTGATGAGTGTTCTCAGCAGCATTGGGTTGGTTGTTAATGGAATATCGACCCAGTAGTTTATGGAGACAGGTCCTTTCCACTTTGCTAAGAGGTGACTCGTTTTATATTATAATTGCATCTAACACTTTACTTTGTGACTTAATGCAATTGAGTAAAACTTAAGTTTATTAATAAATCTGTGAGTAGAACAGGTCATGAATTCAAAAGTATGTTTTGTGTGAAGAAACAAGGATTGTTGTTACTCAAGAAGAAAACTCTGTAGATAGTATAATTCTTTAGTAGATAAATAATTCTTTAGTACCATTTGAAAGAAATATTATAAAGAGACAGAAAATTTTTGTTAGGATATAGCAAGCAACTGAAACCATAAACTCGCTAGGTGCAAGCACAAGCAAAATGAACTTCATGATGTGTTCCTAATGCAGGAAACTAGAAATTAAACCAGTGAAGAAGTCATGGGGCAGTGGAGGTGGGGACACTCTGAGCTGGGTCTGGGGAGAAGAATTCTCTGGTTTGGGGAGGCCAATAATGATTTTCTGGAAAGATGATGTTCAAGAGGACATTGAAGAATTACAGAAGAAAGGGGGGTAGGAAGAATAGCACTGTGTCCCTTAACCCTCTCCAGGGTGCTTCCTCATGCAACAGAGGATGATGCACACAGGCCACAACCAGCCAAAAGTGTGGAGAAGAACCGCAGAGTATGTGTCCCTGGATAGGATTCCTATATTAAACCTCACACGGCTATGTCTTAGGGACCAATGGGGAAGAGGGGGCAGAAAGATTATAAGAGCCAGGCTTGGCAAATGACCACAAAGAAACAGAGTCTCCCAGGCCCCTGGGAACTTGCTCCTATGAACTTACAACAATGGTGACAACATGCATAAGCTCCATGCACATTCAGTCAGATAAAACCCAGTATAGAACTGGGGAAATGGGCAGGTGGCACCAACCTTAGCTGAGGAACTATTGGCAGCTGGTCACTGCTGGGTGGGGGAGAGTGGTTCCAGTATATGGACTCACCCCTAAGGATATCTGGGGACACAAACTTGACTTGGTAGGCCTTAACATATATGACACAGTACATGAAACCCAATATTGGAGGGGTGACTGTGGGGCAAAGATAAGGGAAGGAGTCTAACTATGATTAAGATGTATTGTATGGGCCGGGCATGGTGGCACACGCCTTTAATCCTAGCACTGGGGAGGCAGAGGCAGGCAGATCTTTGTGAGTTCAAGGCCAGCCTGGTCTACAGAGTGATTTCCAGGACAGCTGGGGCTACAGAGAGACCCTGTCTCGAAAAGAGAAAAAAAAAAAGATGTATTGTATGAAATGTACCATAATTCAATAAATATATATATCAAAAAATAAAAGGGGAAAAAAGGGGAGGAACATCTCAAAAGGCAGATTTAGAGATATGCCAAAGCCAGGAAAACTAAGACAGTTTTAATACTAACATAATTTTGGATGTCAGCTTTGCTTTCAGGACAGATGACCTGCATGGGAAGAGGAAAGATTAGATAGATCACCAATGAATGAGGAAGGCTAATCCGGGAGTGGTGGCACACGCCTTTAATCCCAGCACTGGGGAGGAAAAGGCAGGTGGATCTTTGTGAGCTCAAGGCCAGCCTGGTCTACAGAGTGAGTTCCAGGACAGCTGGGGCTACAGGGAGACCCTGTCTCGAAAAGACCCAAAACAGAAACAAAAAACAAAATGGAAAAAAAAAAAAAAAAAAAAAAAGAAGGCTAGTTGGGAGAAAAGAATGGGTAGGTGCATTTAGTCAGGGTTCTCTGAAGAAACAGAAAGCAACAGGACGAATATATAAGCTGTATACAAATTTATTGATTTGTCAAATGACAGAGCTCAAGTAGTCAACAATAACCGTGCCACACTGGAGAGGCCAGGATCCAGGGAACTGCTCAGTCTGCAAGGCTGGATGTCTCAGTAGTTCTATCTTGTGCTGAAGGCCCAATGGATCCAGGAGATCTCTGGTTCTCAGTCACTCCTGGGATTCGTTAAAGTTTTGATCACAGTAGCAAGAAACTCACCAGTGAGAGAGAGGCAAGCACTGCAGGAAAAAAAAGACCAGCTCCCTCCTGGCCATGGCCATTTTATACTGCCTGCTGGCAAAGGTACGCCCACATTTACTGGTGGGCCATCTGGGTGGAAGGTATACCAATATCCAAAAATCCTTTTTCTCTTATTTGTTCCTTAGTCCAGTCAAGTTGACACCCAGGATTAACCATCACAGTAGGTGAATAAAGTATACTTATTTTAGATATAAAATTGTACTTCCTCACAGTGCTAGGTTGTAGTTTGAATATGAAACACCCCCAGAGGCTCATGTGTTTGAACAATTGGTCTCCAGATGATGGCACTGTTTGGAAAAGTTATGGACTCTGTAGAAGGTGGCGTGCCTCGTTGAAGGAAGTGGATCAATGGGAGTGGGCCTGAAGATTTTGAGGTACTGCCCTGCTTCCTGTTTACCCTCTGCTGCTTGACTGGGGACACAGTGTAACCACCAGAAGCCATCCACTTCTCAGTGGACTGCATCCCCATCCCCTAGAACTCTAAGCCAAAATAAGAATTTCCCTGTGTAAGTTGCCTTTTGCCAGGTATTTTGGTCACAGCAAGGAGAAAAGTAACTAATAAAGTGTACAAATGAATTCTAGATCTTAAACTCATTTCCTACAGTGCTATAGTTGCTGCAGGGCCAGGATATTAAAGCCTAAAGTTAATATAGGTTTTAGTAAGCAAAATAAAATAAATATAATATAATATATATTATATATATATATATATATATATATTGAATCCAAGTCCAAGCTATCTTATTTGCTAGTTTGGTAGAGCTTGGGAACTCCATTTAAAATTGCTTCAGTTCCCTCTTCTGTAAAATTAGAACTGCCACATAAAATGATGGCACCCCCTACAATAAATGTAACTTAATTTGATGAAATACATGAAGGCAATAAGGGCCAAGTACCTCTCCCAACATCTGGCACGTAATAAGCAACAAGAAAACCATTCAGGGGGTGATGCATACTGCTGTTGTGACTCTAGGCTATATGGCACAGAAAGGCATTCCTCTCCTCTTAAATGCTCCCCGATCCTCCAGTTCCTATGAATGCCATCCAGGGTGCATTTTGTAAAAGTGTCATTAAAATATTCAATGTCCTGGCTTCTCTAGTCGTCTAAAGTATCATAATTTTTCATGTAAAATACTAATCATGCCTAATAAAATGATGGGATGCATTCTTGGACATCTCAGTGACATTGGAGGACCTACAGCCCCATCTCTTCAGATCATCAACTTCTGTCCGGGAGACAGTGCTGTGCTCGGCACTCTACAAGGCATGAGGTTTGACTGATGCTTTGTAAGATGACTTTAGTGAGATCTCATTTGAACCTGTAGTGCCACCATATGGCAGGTTCCTCAGTTACCTTAACGTGATTTGCCAAGAGTTTATTGTATCAGAAAGCCCCAAGTCTTTATGTTGACTATTTCTCAAGGTTTCCTCAAGACATCAGAACAAGATGGAGGGTTTGATTTTTTTTTCAGGTGGCCCGTTACCAACTGGTTATGAAATTGGATCAGCTGGAGGCAAGAACAGATGGGCTTGGGCAGCAGATGGAAAGCCTGTGTAGGAGACACAGAATCACTCTGGCAAAATCAATCATACCACAGGAGCAAGTTTCAGTTGGGTTGAAGAAAATGAACTAGAGTAGACAATTGAATTACTGTGTCATAAATATGGGCTCCCACTTTAGAATCACTCCTGATTAAGTGTCAATAAGACAGATGAGCTAATGATGCCAAATTAGAAGTCTTAAAATGTTGTGTCTGCCAATGTTAATTGTAGCTTGCTTTATTTAGTACTCACCATGCACCAGGGACCTCACATGCCTACCTCTTTGCAGCCTCACAAACTTCCCTTGAGACATATGGCCCATGTTACAAATAGTATAGTGTACAATTAAGTTGATCAAAGTCATAGGGTTCTATGTAGGAGAACCAGGAGGAAGACTAGACTGTCATACTGGAAAAGCTTACACAGTATGAGCACTCTACTATAAGACTCTCCAGGGTTAATAATGTGCATACAACTGGTACAGGATCAAATGTCTATTTTTAGGACTTCCAAGGTGATTTCCTCCCAGACAGCTGGAAGCAACCTGTGACGGGTGGATGGAGCATGCTACGGCTAGCCTGCTTCAATCCTTCTGGGACAACAAGAGCAGCTGGGGAGGCCTCATGTTTGGTCAGAGTGGAGTGGGGGATGAAGAGAAAGTCATACACAGCTGTGGTGAATCCCAGAGTCCTTGTAGAATCCTTGTAGAAGTCTCACCCCCAGCAAGTCCCACACAATCCTAAAGACATATTGATCCAGTAGTAGATCTCCGTAGTAACCTTAGGTCAGAAGGGTCCTAGATACCCCTTCTAATCTAGACCCACTCCTATGGATATTACTTCAACAAATATATGAATCAAAGATTATGAGAAACTTGGAGTTCCCACCATTAAAAATTTTTTATTAATTCTTTGGGACCTTCATACAATGCATTTGATCACCTTTCCCCCTTCCCCCACTTCTCCTAGATCCACCTCCACCTGCCTACCCACCCAACTTCATCTCCACCTGCCTACCCACCCAACTTCATCTCCACCTGCCTACCCACCCAACTTCATCTCCACCTGCCTACCCACCCAACTTCATCTCCACCTGCCTACCCGCCCAACTTCATCTCCACCTGCCTACCCGCCCAACTTCATCTCCACCTACCTACCCATCCAACTTCATCTCCACCTGCCTACCCCCCCAACTTCATCACCTGCCTACCCGCCCAACTTCATCTCCACCTGCCTACCCGCCCAACTTCATCTCCACCTGCCTACCCGCCCAACTTCATCTCCACCTACCTACCCATCCAACTTCATCTCCACCTGCCTACCCGCCCAACTTCATCACCTGCCTACCCGCCCAACTTCATCTCCACCTGCCTACCCACCCAACTTCATGTTCACATTTTGTCTCCATTGCCCAAATATTGTTGAGTATAGCACCTGCCCTGGCTTGTCATTGACCTACAAAGGGTCACTTCCTTGAAAGAAAACCAACTCTGGCTGTCTCAGCAGCTACCCAGAATGTTTTAACAACAGCACAACTATAAAGATAAACTGAGTTTGTAAACAGTGGAGATTAAGTTCTCACAGTCTCTGATGCTAAGTACCAGGTCAAGAAGCTGGCAGATTCCTTAGTGAGGAACCACTTTCTGGAACATCGATTTGCACACCTACTAGTAAGTGTCTCCACATGGCAGAAGGGACAAAGGGTTTCTTAGGGTCCCTTTTATAAGAGCAGTGACTGCCCTGCTAATAATCTCCCCAAGTTCCCACCTGCTAACGCCCAGGTTGTTTTGTCATTTTATGAATTTTGTAGAGACACAAACATGCAGTTCATTTTTATCCTCTTTCTTCAGAACCATGCACAAGTCATATAGCCGAAATCATTGCAACCCTGATATGCTCTCTGCTCTAAATCTGCAGTGAGAGTGGGAACTAGAAGTCAACATTAATTGATTACCTACTATTTGCCAGGCATTGGGCAGACCATGTAATAGGTTGGAAGGAATAAAAAACAAGTTGAAACAACAGATGGAAAGACATCTGCCAGGCGCCATGCTCTACACATTACTTTACACACTACTTCCTTTCCTACAACATTATTTCCCATTAGCAAGTTCCTGTTGGCTGCTGGGCTGTGCTTTCTGCTCAGCCAAATGATCAAGAAGGGTACCCATTATTAAAAAGCTCATTTTTAAAATAAATGTAAAAAGAGACAAAGAACATATCCCCTTAAGTAAAAATTTCTTTCTCTGTCTTACTTTCCGGAAACCAAACAAAATCTTACTAATTCTATTACCAAAGCCTTGCTTTTATGCATAAATACAGTTTGGAAACTTTCAAGTCTTCAAGAAAGTTGAAGACTTTGTATTAAGGAGGAGACTGTGCTATTTGTCCATACTTTTAAAAAAAATTTTTATTAATTTTTATTTATTTCTGTATGTGTATGAATGTACTGTCTGCATGTTGGTCTGTGCACCCGTGTCGTGCAACGCCGTGGAGGTCAGAAGAGGGTGTTGGATTCCCCTGGAACTGGAGTTCTCCTGGAATTGGAGTTTCAGACGGTTCTCAGCCGCCATGTGGGTGCTGGGGATCGAACCCGGGTCCTCTGTAAGAGCAGTCGGCGCTCTTAACCGCTAGGCCATCTCTCCAGCCCCTTGTCCATACTTAACTCTGACTAGTAATATGACAGCAAGTGCTTGTTGAGTACAAACATGGAATAGAACCATGTGTGTTATACATTATAGACATTAAATGAATGCCAAATATCATGAGCAAACTGAGTGCTACGAAGTGATCTAATAAGGGCATGAGGTCTAAATTTCAGTTCAGGGAAAAATAATACTGGACACTGAAGACTATTTATATGCCACAAACTGTGTTTTTTAAAATACATGAAGTCTGGGGCCGAATGTATAGCTCAGCAGCAGAGGACTTGTGTGCTGGGTAGCTTGAATTTTAATTTAATTTTCAACTTGACAGGCTTGGAAGAAGGAACTTCACTTGAGACATTTGCTATATTTTTTTTGGCCTGTGGCCAAGTCTATAAGGCATTTCCTTGGCTGTTGTGTGATGCGAGACGGTCCAGCTCTCCATGGGAGGTGCCATCCCTGGACAGGTATCTTAAGCTGTATAAGAAAGCAAGTTGAGCACAGGTCAGAGGAGCAAGCCAGTGAGCAGCTTTCCTTCATGGTCTCTGCTTCTGTTCCTGCTTTGAGTTCCTGCCTTGGCTTCCCCCAAGGATCAACTGTGATGTGGAACTAAGTAAACCCTCATCACCCCCAAGTGGATTTTGGTCAGTGCTTCATTGCAGCAATAGAAAGCTAACTAGGATGGCTTGGTGAGCAGGCATGAAGGCCTGAGCTCCAGAACAGAAATAAACACACGTATGCAATCAAAAAGCTAAATTTTAGCCTTTAGCTAATTTTTTACCCTTTTAAACCATTTTGAAATTTGGATGCATCTTGAATTCGGTGACATCTCGGAGCTACTTTCAGCCCCAAGGGCAATTGTAATGGTGATGCTTATGTGTGCATGAACATCAGAGACAATAGCTGTTTGGAAACAGTACAGAAAAACTAATAATTTTGAAGCAGTACAGGAGAAAGGGTGCTGCTCATATTCACCATTACATTGAGGAAAAAGAGGTTTTGTTCTACACAGCTGCCAAGTGGCCTAAGAACTCAGAACTCAAGCATTTTAGTTGCTACTTAGATTTGTATCCTTGTCCCTTGGTACCATAGAGTCTCATATTGAAATTGTGTTATATTAGAATTTAGATGATGAGAGCTGTAACAAATTCTTCCCAGTCCAATTTCAGGCCCAGAGCTGAGAAAAAAAGAACATTAATGACTGAGTCCAAAGTGATTTAAAGAATCAGTCTCAGCCAGGCTTAGTGTCAAACACCTTCAATCCCAGCAATCAGAACATAGAGACAAGCAGATCTCTGTAAGATCAAGGCCTACATAGTGAATCTACATAGTGAATCCAGGCCAGCTGCGGCTACAGGGAGACCCTGTCTCAAAACATAGACAATAACAAAGACTCTAAATGGGAAAAAAAAGCCTAAGAAATACCTTAACCAATTTATTTTCTTTATATTTAATTTATTTATGTGTAACTATTGATGATTTTATGAATAATAAAGTCTAAATTAGATATTTCAATGAGTATTAACATTTCAGGTGTGGGGGCTGGAGAGATGGCTCAGTGATTGAGAGCACTGGTTGTTCTCACAGAAGCTCAGGGTTTGAATCCCAGCACCCAAATTGCAGCTAACAATTGCCTGTAACTCCAGTTCCAGGGGATCCAACACTCTCTTCTGACCTCTATGGCCATTGCATGACACCAGTGAAGTTACATGCATGCAAGCATAACACTCATACACACAATAACATTTGGGGGGTATTTTTGAGACAGGGTCTCCTTTAGTCCCAGCTGGCCTGGAGCTCGCTATGTAGACCAGGCTGGCCTTGAACTCATAGAGATCAACCTGCCTCTGCCTCCGAAGTGCTGCATTTTTTTTCAATTGCAGGTGATATTGATGTATTGAATTAAGTTATCGAGTGATGTTTATCTTCTCTATTTTCCTTTAATAAAATAGTTATTATTCCTGGCATCATAGATAATGATATAAGAACACATAGAGATGACATGTAAGTCCAGGGGAGATGGTATATAAATCCAGAAATTAGCACCAGCATGAAGATGAACATAAAGGGACTGACAATCAATCTCAGCTGTCAACTTGACAGCTGTGAAAAGGAAACCACAATTAAAGAATTGCTTCCATCGGATTGGCCCTGATGTATTTTCTTGGTTGTTGATTGATCGCAGGAAGGCCCAGCCCACTGTGGGCACTGCTGTCCTCAGGAAGGTGGGCCTGAGCTATATGAGAAACCAGCTGATTGTGAGCTGGAGAGCAAGTCAGTCAGCAGAGTTCCCCATGGTTTCTGCTTTAAACTCTGGTCTTGGAATGCTTGACCTGGTTTCCCTTGATTGGACTATAACTTGTAAGATGAAACAAGCCCTCTCCTCCACGTGTTGTTTTTGAACCTGCCGTTTATCTCAGCAACAGAAAACAAACTGGAACAGCTTACATCAATAATTAAGCAGACAAGTGATCTTGACCAAGTCACTTAATTTCTCCCAAATGTGGAACTCTGTTGGATGATTTCTGAGTACTAGGGAAATTTTACATATAGACACAAACTGGGCCAGGGGTTTGGGGGGGGGGGGTGAGAATAGAATCCACTCTAGATATCGTAAAAAGAAAGCATGTAATGGAGAGTATTAGGTCCTAACAAAGGAGGAACAGTAGAGTGACTAAAGTCCAGGAAGGTCACCCACGATCTGTAAGCTTCTCCCTCTGGCTGCCAGAATTAGACACAGCTTCTATTCCCAAAGGTAAAGCACAGAAAGAAACCACTAAGGCTGCTTAGAGCTTCACCGATAAACTTGTAGAGGATGTTAGCATGCATTCTCCCTAACGTGCAGGCCTCCCTGACCTACCTATGCACTGCTTTCCCACATTAAATCTCTCTCCCAGAGCTTCTTATTGGAACGATGAGGACAGGGGAGCCCCACGTTGTCGATCCAGCACAGAAAAGAAAGAAGGCATGCTGGTACGTCAGATGTGAAGAAAAGGACCGTGATGGTAAGGCAAGTGAGGAAGAAGTAGGGATGCGTGATGACAGAAGTCACGGAGAAGAAAATGACCACTGAAAGGTGCTTCAAAGGGAGAATAGAAAAATGAGATGTCTTGGGGGCTGGAGAGATAGCCTAGCGGTTAAGAGCACCGACTGCTCTTGCAGAGGACCCGGGTTCGATCCCCAGCACCCACATGGCGGCTGAGAACCGTCCTTAACTCCAGTTCCAGGGGAATCTGACGCGCTCTTCTGACCTCCGTGGCATTACACAACACGGGTGCACAAACCTACATGCAGACAGTACATTCATGCACATACAAAAATAAATTTTAAAAAAGAAAAAAGAAAAATGAGATGTCTTATTTTTCTGGATTATTGTGTCAAGTTGGATAGTCCATAAATTGCGTCTCTCGGCTTCTCTGCCATCGCATCACTGCCCCCCCACCACACACACATTGTTCCTGTAACAGGGAACATTGCACCTGCCCCCTCACAGTGCAAAGATAATGATTTTCTGGCCAAAGCCCCATGAATCGGCCTGTTCGCTGAACACCTTTTATTGTTCAGGGGCTTGGCTAACTGCTTTAAAAGTGATTTCCATTTAGAGCTAGGTGGAACCAATTCCTGCTGTTGGCTAAGTCTTTTTCTTCTCCTATGGGCAGGATTTCATTAAAAAAAAGGCCATTGCTCCTTTGTTCTTTTCTGTGATGTGTTTTATGTTGGGATCTGTGAAAGAAACTATCTAAAAATACATTAAGTGTTGTAAAAATATCATGATTCTACTAGAATTCAGCTTTTTAATAGCTGTCTTTCTTCTCTGTGTCTCCTTTTCAATTATTTCTTTCCCTTTGGTACATTGCCACATTTGTGTTGCTGGGACTTTCACAGATACCTACATTGACTATATAGATCTATCTCTCTCCTTTGGGATCCTCATTAAACTCCAGCAGAGTGTGGTAACTGCATGAACTCATCCTCAGATACAGGGAGAAGAGATTCACTTCTAACAAAAACCTGGCATTACCAGTTGAACGACATAGTTGGGATTCTATTTTTTACAACGGATAAATGTAAGGGGCCCTCTGCATAAGCCTTTCCAAATCTGTACTATACAACATTACAAACCTTGCTTGACAATAATGCTTCTCTCAGGTTAGTGTGAGTTTTAGCTTTTCTCAATAGCATAGGAGTAGTAGGTATCTTGGACTGCACAGAGCTGCTGGTTTTCACTATAATCCTACTGAATTAGAACCTTCTGTTCTCTCTTCTTGCTCACACTGGCTTTTAACCAATTCACATTTCTTATGTGAATCTTATGTGACTATCAACTAAATACTAATACCTCGTTTGACAAACATCATGGGTATTGGCTTCAGTTATGTTCCCCTCAAAAGATGTGTCCAAATTCTCACCCCTGATATCTGTGAATGTGGGCTTCTTTTATCAGTAACTGGTCTCTTTGTGGAAGGGAGGAGGGGAAGATTTGAGATGCAGACACTACAGCAGAGGGCAAGGAACCATATGAAGGGAGAGGAGGACATGGGAGTTCTGCTGTCACAAGCCACAGAGAGCCAGCAGCACTGGGAGGTGAAAGAATCCAGGAGAATTGTCCTTTTAGAGCTTAATGAGGTAGTGAGACTCTTTTGATAGCTGTAGTTTAGGTATCCAGTCTCAAGACTTGGAGAGAGTAAATGTTCTGCTTTAAGTCATCAAGCTCTGGTAATTTGTTACAGCAGCCCCAGAGAATGAATGCAATAAAGAAGGCCTCTGATCTCAAGAGCATCTAGGAAGGGATTTGGTGTCTCCGCAGTTATTATTTTGTTAAGTTTAACAAAATATACCTCAAAGGACAGACACCACTTTGAAGTTTTGGATGGGGACAGTCTATGCAGGCAACAGCTGCCATTGATGGTTTTAGCCTAAAAAACCATTTAAATGCTTACCACCGTGTCAGCTGACCCGCTGCCTCCCAGCCTCACTTCACAGTCTTCACCTTCCTACAGCATTTCCGCCACACTGGCTTCTCTTGGGTCTTAACACACTAGCTCCACTCCACCTCTGGCCTGTGGCTGTGCACTCCCTCAATAGGGACTGGCCTGCCCCTCCCACACCACTTCTTGGGTTCCGAAATCAACTTTACAAGCCACTGCTCTCTGGGGACCCCTGCTGGCTCTTGGGATAGATAGCTGAACCTCTCCCCTTTTATAAGCCCGGCTGGGAATACTTCCAATTCCCTTAGAATAATGATCACTGTGTCTACTTCTGCCTGTCTTTCCCACAGGACTGTAGCCCCATGAGTACAGACAGATGACAGCACTAGCCTGAAATACAGTTAGCATTGCAATTATTTGGTAAACAAAGGAATTGTAATATTTAAACACCGGTGGCGCTATGGTTCACATTATTCACTCTTTAAAAAATCAGTGCATAGCCTTAACACCAAAATTAATTTATTACAGGATGGCCTTAATTTTTCTCCTGTAAATTCTTAAATAAATGGATGTCCTACTCTGACCCAAAGGCACTTTATGAATAAGTAGGCATAGCTGAAATGGACACAAGCTTGTTACATTTCACCTGGCCATTAACCTTCATGGATAGGCCAGTTCACCCTAGGAATCTTATTCATTTGTGTAATCAATTAGTGTTTGTAATAGGCTACAAAGGTTATGTGCTAGAGAGAGGAGGAACTAAAAAAGCACAGAACTTGTGCTGTGAGTGGGACCCGGGGGCCAACCGGGCAGTAATGAAGGGTACTGGAGGCAAATCCCGGGAGACCAAGCAGTGCAGAAGGGCCCTTTCCAAGGCAATGAAGTGACCCTTGAGCTGAGTCCTTACGACAGCATGAAAAACTGGATGAATAGAAGCATCAAGGCTGGTCCAGGGCAGTTTCTGAACCCCAAATTTTGGGGCCATTTGTTGGGCAGAGGATGACGGAAGCTATATTGTGTGTGTCAGAATTTTTCGACATCCCTGGCCTCTATGAGGTTCAAGGTGGCAACTAAAAGTTGCCTGACATTCTTGACGTCTCGGGAGTCACCATCAGCCCAATGAGAGCTACTGAGCAGGGGCCCAGAAAGAAGCTTCTCTGCACTGGGAATTGGAACAGCAACCCCAGGTCTATGTGGACAAGTCAGGGCACAATCAGGAGCCACAGAAGGTGACGGAGAGGAAGCACGTTAGCATCTTGCACACAGAGGCTGTATGTTTAGCCAAGAACTTGGAACTTCATTCTGAAAGTACATAAGAGGAGCCCTAGGATTTTAAAGAGGGGCATGGTGGCGCACACCTTTAATCCCAGCACTCAGGAGGCAGAGGCAGGTGGATTTCTGTGAGTTCAAGGCTAGCCTGGTCCACATAGTAAGTTCCAGGACAGCTGGGGATACAGGGAAACTCTGTCTAAAAAAAAAAAAAAAGACCAAAAAATTGAGGAAAGGGGCATAGGGCAGCTTGTAGAGTCACTGGCCCAACTGGAAAGAACAGGATCAGAGTCCATGGGAAGGAGCAGAATGGACTCGGCAGAGCTGTGATGAGTGGGGCTCAAGGGAAAGTGAAGTTATAAGGGTTTTTCATGCCAAACCTCAGAGGTTTGTCCAGGATGGTATCTTGATTCTGGGCTTGGGTAATCAGAGGGTATTCTAAACATTCTCCTGTACCCACTTGTAAATTAACCACACAACTGTGTGAGAAATTATCAGAAGCTAGAACCCCAATCACCTGTGTAGTTCTTTTAAGCTTAACAGAAATGAGCTCATGGTACCACAAATAAAAATTTAGTGCCTGGCGTGGTGGCGCACGCCTTTAATCCTAGCACTTGGGAGGCAGAGGCAGGCGGATCTCTGTGAGTTCAAGGACAGCCTGGTCTACAGAGGAGTTCCAGGACAGCTGGGACTACAGGGAGACCCTGTCTCAAAAAAGACAAAAAAAATAAAATAAAATAAAATAAATAAATAAAAATAAATAAAAAAAATAAAAAAATAAAAATTTAGTAAGCAGTGCATTATTGAAAGCTTCAAATTCAATTAAGTCTTAAGCAAAAATTCCTTGATCAATCCATTGGAAAATCACTAGTTATAAAAGTACTCAATATAATAGAAAACCTTAGTAAATCCACCCCCATCCCACCCCAGATACCCCCACTGTCAAGCAATGGGCAGAAGAGCAAAGCAAAGAGGCAAATTGAAGAATTGAGGCCAATTTTGTTGCCTGATTGTCCAGAAAATTGTCTCATTTCTTTGCTATACTCTCTGGGTGTAGATAATAATAACAGAATAAGTGGTGTGTCTGGATATTTTAAATGGCTGGATCTTTGACAATAGTGAGATCGGTAATTGCCAGTGTTTGGCAGGACTTTGTTTTCATTCAAGCATTTGTCAGTATGTAAGACAAGTCCTTCATGTGAGAATTGACCAGATTAAATGTCATAAGCACCTGGGATGAGGGCAAAGGGCTGCGGACTGGGATGTCAGTCACCAGGAGCCACGCTAGTGGCTGCGCTATGCCAGCTGCAAAGCAATGAAGGATTCACGCAAAGCATTGCTTTCTTGGATTCTGTTTTGCTGAGAAGCTCTTCATAAGGCCTTGTTTCTGCACCTCAGGAACACAGGCTGTGGAGGGAACTGCCGTGAAGCCCACAGAGGTACCCAGGGTATCACAAGGAGAGTGGTTGTTCAAGTCCCAGATGGAAACAATTTAAATCTAAGCAAGAACTTTTCAATGCATCTGAAGTTTTGAAGAATAAAAAAAGTACTTAGTTATAATAGGAGATCTCAATGGGTTCTCTTTGACTTGATTATGTTTTTAAGTATTTGATTTCAATAACATTAAAAAGTAGAAGCGTTGCTAATTCATTGAATGATACGTACTCTGAGAAACCACCAAACTTAAAAATCAATAAAACCAGGTCTGGAAATGTGGCTCAGTGGTTAAGAGCACTGGAAGCTCTTGCAGACGACCAGAGTTCAGTTCTCTGCACCTACAGGGCAGCAAGTAAGCCTCTATATAACTCCAGTTCCAGGAGTTCCACCCCCCCTCTTCTGACTTCTGAGAAAGCCTGCACTGACATGCACAAACCCACACATAAACCCAGATGCATGCATAGACATGATTTTCAAATGTTTTGTATTTTTTCATTAATTTTTAATTATTAAATTTCTAGTTTAATAAATTTAACTTTATTAAAAATAAATCTTTTCATCCCATAAACAAATAAATGAGACACATAGCACCATCCTCACTGATAAAACAGAATATTTATTTCTACATTATACATTAATGTGCTACATTAATTTAACAAATTCTGCTCCCATACTCAACCATGAGAAAAAGGGGGACAGAAAAATCCCGATAACTTAAAAATAACTTCTGTTTACACTTACATGCTTCCATTCATCTCAAGTAATTTATCTGCTGAACATTTGGTTGTATGGATTCTAAAAGGCCTTTGGACTTTATACTTTAATATTAAAAGTCCTAATTGAATACATAATTTTTCAAAACAATTTCAAATGACAGAAACATAGAGAAAGCTCATGTACTAAGGAACAAACAAATCATAAAATTTAAAGTTTATGGTTTATACACAAAGGATCACACCTTTAATGAAAAATAACTTGTTGCCAATTCAGAAGGAATTTCAATTTTGTTTTTATTTCTGAAACAGTGCAGTTAGATTCAAAAGAACCTCACCATATGAAGATCTGTGAGTCACTGAAGCCCTGCCAGCATGTAGCAAAGTCCTCTGGAAAGTGCATTAAATCAGGATGATAATTGTTCAGTAAAATTTCTCCTAGAAGTCTACTAAATATGATTGATTTAATATATCATTGAGACTTCTGGAAAAATGGCATAAAACAGCAACATTCTGTTACCATTTTATAATTTTCATTTTTGTAAAGTGACCATTAGCATAATATAGTAATATCATTGCGACAATCTGCACAGATGAAAATATCTCAAATCCAGTATTACATTTTCATCAAGTAAATGACCATGTGTTTCAATAAATACAATTATGAATGTTCATATACCAACAGATTGAGTAATTTGATTCCTCGGCTTTGTTGTTTATAGAGGAAAAACAAATCAATCATCTTCAAGGCAATGATTGTAAATGCAAAATTTTAGAAGAGAATCTATTTTGCTATAACTCTTCTTACTGAACAGAGATCAAGATTGTTCTTCTGGAAGCTCAGGATGTAGTGAGTCATTGAGTGCTCGTCTGGGCTGTGCAAGGCTCTGGGTCTCAGCCTCAGCACCACCACTATCAAAAAATATGTGTTTCTGGGCATCCCCTTCTTAGAATAACTTGTCACAAATTCAATAATCCATGCAGTGTTATTGATAAAGGTCAGAGGAATTAGGGTGGACCATAGTCTTTATTTTAATACAGTCCCATGGGGCAGCTAACGATAGGATAGAAATCTCCCAGTAATTCACTTACCTTGTCAGTTTCCAAGCAAGCTTCTCAGCAATCCTGCATACCTATAACAGGGCAGGATCTGTGAGGACCAGTCAGCCTTGTCTTTTTGTCCTCAAGTCCACACGCATTATCACAATGTTCCCAGAGCTTCTACTTGAGCCCATTTTAGCAATGGGTATATGTTTGGCCTTGGAATCAGGTTAAATGAACACAAAGGAAAGAATCAGAAAGCTAACAGGTAATACTTCATGTTTCCAATTGGCCAGGTGCTTCAGCATCACTGGGGAACATAGACTTCTGGGAGAATGCCTCATTTTATGGCCACTCAAAATTAACCTTTCTGTTACAGTTAGCACCAAGCAATACTTCCACTTTCAACAACCTTTTGACAAAAAAAAATCTTCAAAATTTGACTTCTTTCATGGACTACATAGAGAACATTTGACCTTTCTCTTTAAATGTATCCTCGAAGTTTAAAGAATCCATCACTGTAATTCTGGGTGGTAGCACAGCCACAGTGTAGAAAAGTGCAAGAACTCCTTATCCTGCCTTGAGGTATGATGAAATAGGGTTTCCTGGACAACTCCATTCTTTAAATTTAATTATCAGTCCTTTGCTTCTATGAGCACTCCATGTTGAAGAGATAATGTGCAAATTCATGGTACGGGTTATTACCATGCTTCTGTACTTTATAGAAGACTCATGAGCAAGTTCCTCAGCTAGTACCCAGGAGTTCCTGCCATGTCTCTTAGCAGCCCAGTCATTGTTTCCATTGAGAATGGATACCCTGCCTGTTTACAAACCAAAATTATAGAAGAGCTATGAATGAGAAATGTTCTGCATTGCTTAAAAACTGTATCAGGTAACCCTGATTGAAAAATGCAATACAGGAGGGATCACCTTACCAGACACCAAGCTATACCACAGGGCTATAGTCATAAAGACAGCCTGGTACTGGCACAAAAACAGACCCCTTGACAAACGGAACGAAATTGAAGATCCAAACTTGAGCTCATACAATTTCAGCCACCTCATATTTGACAAAGGGGGGAAAAAGCTTATTGGAGGAAGGATAGCATCTTTAGCAAATGGTGCTGGCAAAACCGGATCACCATTTGTAGAAGAACAAAATTAGGGGCTGGAGAGATAGCCCAGCGGTTAAGAACACCGACTGCTCTTGCAGAGGACCCAGGTTTGATCCCCAGCACCCACATGGCAGCTAAGAACCATCTGTAACTCCAATTCCAGGAGAACTCCAGTTCCAGGGGAATCCGAGACCCTCTTCTGACCTCCGCGGCATTGCATGACATGGGTGCACAAACATGCATGCAGACAGTACATTCATGCACATACAAAAATTAAAAAAAAAATTTTTTAAAGAAGAACAAAATTAAACCCCTACCTCTCACCCTGTACAAAAATCAACTCCAAGTGGATCAAAGACCTCAACATGAAACCCGAAACTCTAAAGGTGATAGAAGAAAAAGTTGCTAGCAATCTACATAATAGTAGGAAAAGACTTTCTAAATCAAACAGCAGCTGCACAGGAAATAAGGTCAACAGCTGACAAGTGGGACCTCATCAAACTCAAAATCTTCTGTACATTAAAAGAAACAATCAAGGAAGTGAAGAGAAAACCCACAGAGTGGGAGGAAATCTTCAACAGTGATACATCTGACAGAGCATTAACATCCAGAATATATAGACTACTCAAAAAACAAAGAAGCAAGAAAAACAAATGACTCACTCAAAAGATGGAGTAAAGAGCTGAACAGAGACTTTGCGAGTGAGGAAGTAAAAATGGCTGAGAAACATCTGTAAAAGTGTTCAACATCATTAATAATTAAGGAAATGCAAATTAAAACCACTCTAAGATATCATCTAACTCCAATAAGACTACTTAAGATCAAGAAAACAAAAGACACCAAATGCTGGAGAGGTTGTGGGGAAAGGGGAACTGCTGGTGGGAATGTAAACTTGTACAAGCACTGTGGAAGGCAGTGCAGAGAACCCTTAAAAGACTCAAAATGAGCTTACCACCTCACCCAGCCATACCACTCCTGGGCATATAGCCACAAGACTCATCCTACTACAAAGATACATGCACATCTATGTTTACTGCAGCTCTCTTCACAATAGCTAAGAGCTGGAACCAACCCAAATGTCCCTCAACTGACAAGTGGATAACAAAAATGTGGTACATCTACACAATGACGTTCTATGCAGTGGTAAAGAAAGATGACATCATGAACTTTGCAGGTAAATGGATGGAGCTCAAAGCCATTATGCTAAGTGAAGTGACACAGTCCCAGAAAAACAAATGGGGAATAGTTTTCCTCATTCGTGGATGCTAGTACCAAATCCCCCAATTAAAAAGCAAGCTGAGCAACATTATTGTTATATTTCTTTCTATTTAAAAGTAACTGTGATGTTGTAATGTGGATCTCTTATTGAGCCCTAGAAGTAACTTACCATTTACTTTCATACAAGGTAATTAATGTATATGGGCAGAAGGTAGTATATTCGTATTTTAGAGTAATATAAAATTAAAGGGAAAATGTGAACTCCTAAATATATATTGGAGTTAACATACAGTTTATTCCTGGAGGACATAATTCTGGTTCATATATGACATTTATATAGGCATATTTTAGAGCAATACAATTGGGAGGGAACCACAACAACCTAAGGACTGGGTCAAAGAATGAACTGATACAGTTAAATTCTGCCCCAAACAATAAAACTTTGCAGAGAAAAACTTGAAAAAGACTGAGAGAAAGATGCAGAGAAAGATGTATGGCAGAATGCATAAACTGGGGTGGGGTGGGAAGAAGGGAAAGGACAATATGTCTAAATTGAACTGAAAAATGATGCCTGAAATACACAAAACATCAATAACATTATTATATTACAAAAACTGTATCAGGGTATTTTAAAAAGTTCCTTGTCCTTAATTTAGCAGCTTGATTAAACATAACCAAATTCAGACTACACCTCTTTCTCCAGATTTATTCTTAGTTGCAGTGATTAATACAATTTTGGATACATTAAAACTTGAGACATGTCAAAATAAAAATTCCATCACCTAGAGCTTAAGATTAAGTTGCGTGTATGAACTATTTTCTCTACATTGCAGTTTTAGCCTGAGGCTTTCTATTTTATTTTTCAAGCCCGTTTGCTATTGCCCACTGAAGCATTTTCAGAATGACTGCTTTAAAATCTCTGCCAGATAATTCTAGCATCTGTCATGGCTGTGCTGGCGTCTATTGATCTTCCTTTTTTCATGCAGTTTGAGGTTTTCCTGTTCTTTGGTCTGAGTGATTTTTTTAATTGAACCTAGACATCTGGGTCTACTATGACACAGCCACAGATGCGTGCTGTCATCCTCTCCTCTTCCTGTTTTATTTTCTTCTTCTGCCCACCTTCACTTCTTTCACCCAAAGTCCAAGTAAAATTAGAAAAAAGACAAGTTGGCTTCCAGAGGGAGGAGGCTTCATAGTTCATGTATCGCATTTACCTTCTCCAAAAGAAAAGACTTGACATTAAAGTCCCTTTAAGAGTCACAGATGGTGGTAAAGCTGCTATACTCTGCCCTTCCCTTCCAATCACCATCTACTAATGTCACTTATCTTCTGTAGTATGAAAGTAACACTGTCACTTGCCATTTATGTCCAATCATAACTCACTAGTGAAGATTAATTGAAGAGGAAGCATGTCTGAATTAGGAATCACTAAAATACCATTTTAAAAGAAGTACAGCTTGATTGCATTCAATTCTAGGTTTAATTTAACATCCTGCCTAGAACTTTCACTGCCAAAATGTCTTCCAGGGCTTTCTTTAAAGCACAGAGATGCTCTTTTTATACATTAGCAGCAACTGATGTGCACTAAATCCTTAACAGTAGCTTTTTGATCTTGAGTAGATTAACCATCGTTTTAAAAATCTTCCCTGTTTATTCTCCTAGCAAATCTCAAATGTATTTCAATCTAGCTCTGAACTTCCACAAACTCCAGTGCAACAAAATCTCAATTAAAAGCCTGATGATACATATTCAATTTAAAAGGCCCAAACTAAGCTGCTTTGGGCTGTGTGCACAACAACGTGGTTTGCCACAATCGTTCTGTGATCTGACATCAAATATTACTATTTCTTGTGTGAATTGCGAGCCACAAAATTTAATGGGATATAGAAGTTATAGGCTTGTGACCATGGTCTATAAATATTAACTCTTATTGCCGTGAATATTTATTTTCCTTTATTTTCTTGACAAGTTTAGAATTTCATGGATCAAGCAATTGTAGCCCAAAGTGCTTCCAAAGACTGGGAAACCTGTAGCTTCTACATCCTGACATGATACTATCAAATGTGTTTAAGCCAACCAGAAGAGTTGCACAGTTTCACTTAGCATAGTAAGAGTATAAGACTCTGGAAGCTACTTTCAGAAAACCTAAAATTATCTTGCAGAAGAATCATCTTCCTATTTAAAAGAAAAATGGCAGTCTAAATTCAGAGAGCACAATTTTAGCCTGACACAAATGGGAAATCAAAGGTAGTTTAGATCAATTACACACAGTGTGCAGGATGTTTACATGCTGATAGCTTATATCCCTACCTCCAGATCAATGTGGACATTTTACCAGATAATTCCTATGTTTAAGATTCAAGATCCACAAATACAGTTTCCCCTTCCTGAAGGGAAAGTGAGTACGGGCAGAGAAGACCTGTCTTTGCCTTTGTTTCATTTGAAGAAGAACAGTATAAGCTCCACAATGAAATAGCAAACGTATTTTCAGTGAGGACTCTATGTGTGCTCTTTGAAAGATAATACTGCCTTTTTCAAGTTCATAAGGATTCAGAGGTTGATCATCTCTCCTGCCCCTCTGCACTCTGAGTACTAGACCATTCAAGAGAAAGAAATAGGGTCAGCTACACATCAAAACTTCAGCACAGCTGTTTCTCTAGGAGCTGAAGTCCTTCACACCCTGCTTTACAAGTCTGTAGACCACACAATAGGATTACAGCACCAGTGTATCTTCCCAACACTTAGAAACAGACTACTCCCCACTGTGTCACAAGGTCATGTTCTGATAGGGCAGCAGAGCTGAACACTGACTAACATAGTCGCTGTTGAGCATTAGGAATGTGACTATGCCAACAGAGGAATGGAATTTTTATTTTATTTTATTTTATTTTATTTAAGTCAATTCAAATTAAAACTTTAAAGCAATATTCAAGCTCTTTATAGGAAAAAAATCTTTAAGTCTAACTGAAACAACTGAGGCTACATCTTCAAATATAAATTCCATGGAATCTATTGGATACATTCATTTATTTCTCATTAAAATGAAGAGGCCAAACTAAGATATGCCATAAGAATAAAATACAGAAAGACTTAAAGATTTAAGACTGAAAAAAAGAGTATCAAACTTCACTAAGAAGAATTATTTCTTTGTTAAAATAAAATATCTTAAATGTATGGGGTTCAATAAAGTACTAAACTTGAGTTTTTCCAAATGCATCTGTTTCTTGTGACCTGTTTAATATGACTACTACAAATCTTTAAATTGTATACATGGCACACATCATATTTCTATTAGACACATCCTACTAGAGAATGGTCTGAATTCACAGTCTCCTTGGCATATAAATGCCATGTGGAGATTTAATTGTGTCTAGGAAAAGAAAAATGTACTGACAACAAAGAGAGAATGAAAACCTCCAGGGTTTCAGCCCCCCAGGAGGCTGACTGGTCTAGGCTAGTCTGTGTCCCTGCATGACTCCTAAACGTGAACTGAAGTGGGAAAAAAAAAATTGCCCAGCAAGAGATTACTTATGCTCCCAGCTGTACCTTCTAAAACCTAGGCTTCTAAAGCTGAGTGGCATCTTGTCATGATGCTTCCCCTCCAAAATTGCTGTCTTAAACCTTTTATTCCTCTAAGTCTGATTAATATCAGCCCTTAAAAACTGGAGTGTAACCACCCTTTACCATCCATTTTCCTGTGCCGGCTCAGTATGACTTTCCGAGTGCTCATCCTTTAACCCCAGGTAAGAAAAGGTATAGAAATGAAGAGTCGGAGCTGGAAAGACGGACTAGTGGTTAAGAGCGCTGACTGCTCTTGCAGAGGACCCGGGTTCGATCCCCAGCACCCACATGGCGGCTGAGAACCAACCGTCTTTAACTCCACTTCCAAGGGAATCTGACGCCCTCTTTTGACCTCCACAGCATTGCATGACACACAAACTTACATGTAGACAGTACATTCATACACATAAAAAATAAATTAAAAATTAAAAAAAGAAGAAATGAAGACTCAACCAGTGTTCAAAGCCAGCATTCTTTCAAATCCATCATTCTGGTGGAAACAACATAAAAGGCTTGTACTCTGGAAGAAGTCCGCCCATCTCCATGTGAAGACGCTCCTTTTCTCCTTTTCTGAAAGCTCTTGTTCCTTTCACGTGGACTCTGAGGTTCCCACCAAAGTCAAAACGTTTCTTCAGTCTCAGTCCCCTGAACGGGACTTCAGAATAGCTTTCTCTGCCCAAGATCCAGGTGCTTCTTGATTACCAGGAGGTTTAGGAAGGCACCTAGATCATCCAGAGAAAATCGTTCTCAAGTTTAATCAAGGCACAGCTGTATCCTGCCCAGCTCTTCTCTGGCCCACCTTTCTGTTCTTGCAGCCCACCCCAAGCTCCTAGCTCAGCCATGGTTCTTACATTTGGCTGCATGTCATAAATTGCTTACAGTTGTTAACAGAAAGCAAGGCTCAGAGCTCAGTCTGGGTTCTCTATACCTGTGTAGCTACCAAAAGGGACCAGATAAGAGATTAGGCAAGCAGAAGACTTCTGTGCACCATGATCCTTTTGTGGCTGTCCAACTGTATCATGCCCGCTCCTCATGAATAATAGAATGGATGAAAGTGGGTGGACAAATGTGTGGGGTCCTCTCCCTTAATACCCAAATTATTAACTACCAAGATAGAGAGTGGGTGGGAATGGTACCAGAATGAATGTAACTATAGGGGTTTTTTTTTACATAATTCTTTTTTTCAGAATATTTTTTATTGAAGTTTTGTGCATTTCATACCTTTCTTAATCAAATTTAGACCCCCTTCCCCCTCCCCTGCTCCCCGCCCTGCCAGAGCTCATGCATTCTGCCATACATGTGCATTCTTTTTCTGTCCTTTTAAAAAAAATTTTGATACAGAAGTTTACTGTTTGGGGCAAAAGTTTACTGTTTCAGTCAGTTCTTTGACTCAGTCTTTTTCTTTGTTGTTGTTCTTTCCAATTTGTATCACTCCAAAATATGCATATATACATGGCCACACATATACCAAGATTATAACCTCTGAAAATAAACTATTGGTTAATTCCAAAACATGTTTAGAGAGTCACATTTTGACAGTAGAGTTGTATGCAGGTAAAGAAAAATATTACTTTACATTCCCAAATTATATAGCAAGTTGATAAATAACCTCAGGTATTATATTTACTAAAAAAAGAAAGAAAGAAAAAAGAATTATTCAGTTTGCCTTGCAAATAGAGATTTGGTGCTAGGATCCACAAATGATGAACACCATACATCCTTTGTTTTTCTGGGACTGTGTTATTTCACTTAGTATAATGGTTTCAGGTTCCATCCATTTACCTGCAGAGTTCATGATGTCATCTTTCTTTACCGCTGCATAGAATTCCATTGTGTAGATGCACCACATTTTCTTTATCCACTCATCAGTTGAGGGACACTTGGCTTGATTCCAGTTCTTTGCTATTGTGAAGAGAGCTGCAATAAACAGATGTGTATGTATCTCTGTGATAGGATGAGTCTTGTGAATATATACCCAGGAGTGTTATCCCTGGGTCAGGTGGTAGGCTCACTTTGAGTCTTTTAAGAGTTCTCCACACTGCTTTCCATAGGGGTTGCAGGAGTTTGCATTGCCACTAGCAGTGGATGAGTGTTCCCCTTTCCCTACAACCTCTCCAGCATCTGGTATCCTTTGTTTTCTTGATCATAGCCAGTCTTACTGGGGTAAGATGAACTCTTAAAGTGGTTTTAATTTGCATTTCCTTAATTAATACCCACACTGAACACTTTTTAAGATCTTTTCCAGCCATCTTTACTTCTTCATTTGTGAACTCTGTTCAGCTCTTTACACCCTCTTTAGAATGGGACATTTGCTTTTTTTGCTCCTTTGTGTTTTTGAGGTTAATATACTGTGGAGGTTAATGCTCTGTCAGATGTATCATTGGTGAAGGTTTCCTCCCACTCTGTGGATTTTATCTTACTTCTTTGATTGTTTCTTTGGCTATACAAAAACTTTTGAGTTTAATAAGGTCCCACTCATCAATTGTTGACCTTATTTCCTGTGCAGCTACTGTCTGATTTATAAAGTCTTGTAGGTTACTGCCAACATTTTCTTCTATCATTTTTAGAATTTTGGGTTTCACGTTGAGATCTTTGATCCATTTGGAGTTGATTTTTGTACAGGGTGAGAGGTAGTGGTTTAATTTTATTCTTCTACAAGCGATAATCCAGTTAAGCCAACACCATTTGCTGAAGATGCTGCCTTTCCTCCATTGAGTCTTCTTGGCCCCTTTGTCATGTATGAAGTAGCTGAAATTCCATGTGCTTAAGTTTGGATCTTCAATTTTGTTCCATTGATCTACAGGTCGGTTTTTGTGCCAATACCAGGCTGTTTTTATGACTGTAGCCCTGTAATATAGGAATATAAAGAACACTCAGACAAAAGAAGCAAAGAACTAGAGGGAGAGAATGACAAATTCTGAAAGGAAGTGGAAATACTGAAGAAATCTCAGGCTGAAATGAAAAATGAAATCGAACATATAATGACAAACTCTGAAAGGAAGTGGAAATGAAATGAAAAATGAAATCAAGCACATAATGACAAACTCTGAAAGGAAGTGGAAATGAAATGAAAAATGAAATCAAACACATAATTCTTTTTATATATTAGGTGCCCAAAGCATTTTTGATGATAGGAGGAATCCTTGATTATGTCACAAATAGTTTTCTCATCTCCAAAAATAGTGTTAAGGAAGTTTGGAATTTAATTTATTCCCAGGTGATAGTCAATCCCAGGTGATAGAAATATCCTATGAAAAAAATTAAAGCACAATTAAATTTCCATCAGTTTCAAAAGCTGGAGAAAAAAAAATGTTGTTTTAATATTTTGGACTGTACTTGTCAGTAACACTGGAAATGCAAGACTATTGTTGAAAACAATAGTCTCATTTTTGAGAGTATATCAAGTCTGAGAAAACCACTGTATTCAGAGATAAGGCTGTTACCAGGGGGCTCCTGGAGAAATTTCTTACAACAGACTTATGTTAGATCAAAGGTTAGGAAGGGACAGTGACAAAGTTTTAATTGTAAACTGAAAGGCTTAGTATGTTTTGGTATTCTTGTTATTGGCTAGTTTGATTCAAGTATGCAGTCACAATAAAACTGAAGATAAAGATATTTCTTATATTTTTGACATGATGTTTGAGCAATTACTTTTCTAACCCTTGGGATTATTGCAATTGTCACTACATAATATCTTTGTTAATGTTATTGTACTATGTTTGGAATTTGGTCTTTAAAACCATTCCAAGTCTCCTCTAAGATTTAACATTTTATGATCTAAGTATTAGATACGTCTAAAGTATTTTTGCTTTAATTTGATAATATAAAGTAATTACACGCATAACTCATTCATTTAACATGTTATAGTGTTGTAGGTAAAATGTTCCAAATATTACTTACCTAATTTTAAGAGTTTACCATCTTGACCAACTTAGTAAGGGCATGACTGGGAAATACACCCATCATTATGAAGGCTGAACCAGTCACCCATTAGAACTGAACAAAGGAGATTTCATCTTATAATGTTGAATGGGATTTACAAGATAGTAAGAAACCAAGGACTTATCTCTAGAAGGAAAAATTCTTGTTTTCACTGATGCTTGTGGTTGGGAGTCAGCTAAAGACTAAGATACACTTGTATCTAGGAAACAAAGCCAATATACCATGTAGAGGCTAAAGTTCAGAAAGAGAGCACTGACACAGCACAATAAACTTCCATTGAGTAAAGCCAGACAGCAGTGGAGAACAGTGCATCTTTGATATGGGTCTGCATGTCAAATACAGATAACACTCCAACAACAGTGATTTCCATCTATTTTTACCTTTTATATTTTAGAAGAACGAATCCCAGCAAGAGCATTGTAATGAACAGTGTTGGTTCTTCAGAGACCTTATATTATGGCTTTAAGTCAATTTTGCAAAGTTTTGGACCTGTTTCTTTTGGGGTTTTTTTTGGGGGGGGGATTAGGTATTACCCTCAGAGACACAGAAAACACATTAATTAAATCAAAAAACACTTTCAACGTGGACACAAAAATGTTCCAGTGTTTTCTTACACCAGAAAAGCCCCATTAAGATGAAAATCAAATGTTACTGAAATAGTTTTAACAAGTTCCCCAAGTTTTGGGAGTTGTAACCTCCAGCAGCCCCCAAATATTTATTGAATTCCTAACTACTAGAACCTATAACCTTGGAATTATAGATTCATTAAGTTAGCAGAGGGCTGTACCATAGAGTAGGGTGGGTCCCAATCCAGTGAGTTGTATCCTCGTTTGGAAGGAATTGGGGCACAGAGAGAAGCCAAGTGTGAAAGATGTCCTCAGAAGCCAAAAGATTTCAAAGATCCCTGTCTACCCCCAGAAAGCAGGAGCAGGCAAGAGAATATCTGCCCGAAAACCCCCAGTGGAGGAGAACATGGCTCTGTTGATACCTTGGATTGGGCCCTTCAACATCCACTAGAACAGTCATGGGAAACTAATCCACAGAGTGTTATCCAAACTCTTCTTTTTAAAAACTATTTTACTATTTATTCAAAGCACAGTAAAACAAATTGGTACGCTTTGGAAATTCAGGGGTACAAGGCACACTGCAATTAACTTGAGGAACTTTATACAGTTTTTTAAAAAAGTAAGTAATTAAAAAATCTACTTACCTTTTAGGAAACCAAATTTCTATCTTTGGAGGAATATACAAGGTAAACACACACATAACTCCTATTTTCCTGCCTGTTTTTTAAGAACCATTCTTTGGTTGGCATTATCCTTATAAATGCCCTATGATTATTTTTTTAAACCATATGTTACCAAGAAATAGGCAAGTTTCTGTATTAACAATGGGCAGCACTGTAACAATTAGCCATCTGTTTGTAATGCTGTTAGGGATTGACAGCATCTCAGTGGAAGCAAGGAAAACAACAGAAATATTCTCTCTGCCAAGTTCTAGTCACTTGTTATCTTACATAGTAATTTGTCATCTCGTGAGATCACTAAGGAGAGAATAAAGCATGCTGGGCTACAAAATCAACTTTGTAAAGCAGGTAGTTTAATAGCAAATTAATGATACTGACAAGATCAAGAAAAGACAAAAACAAGAAGAAAATCCAGTCATAGTTTCTGCAGTACAGCGAACTAGTCAGACGGAGGGTCTCTCAGAAGAATGTAATGTTCATTTATTATCTATGAGCTTTTTTATACACAGAGGGTAAGATGCTATTAGATGAATTTTCCAATGGCAGTCTGTCCTAACTATGACTAGAGTCATATTCTGAGATGATATCATTGTCTTGATAATACTTCTCAATCATGGATGTTCATGTGGTAAATTCTGAACTATCAATCCCATCTCATGCCTCAAAAATTGATCCCACAAAAATGCATTAGTACAGTGGAGCCCATGATTAACTTCCAATGAAATTCATGAAAAAATAAGTAAAATTAAGTAGATGGTAAATCCTGCCTATGATATCAGTTAAAGTAGAATTATGCATTAAGAAATGTATGTTGTATATAAGGCAATAAAGATATTAACTATTTTTCATAACTATAGGTATATAATAGATATTAGGTAAGATGAGTAGATGTTATAAATGGGTTTTAATTCATAAAATGTCTTTAATATTTGAAAACTATGTACAAGAATATAGGATTTATATTTACCTATTCTGTATTTATACCTTATCCTTGGTATCTCTAGAATCAAACTATATTTACACTGAAGACAAAAAAGTCAATTTGGAACTAGATAGAGTAAACCCACAATTTTCTCTCTTGAATATTTCTCTAAAGCAGAGGAGACACGTCATGAGCTTTGTCCTCTTGGCTACTCATTTGAAATCTTCCTTAATATTAACCCAAGTGCTGTCCCCATAGATGTTTTTATCTAGGTCGGCCATATTTCTGTTTCTGATAAGGATTTGTACTTCAATCTCATGAAAAAGCACTGTACTGTAAGAAAGAAGTTTCTAATTCCAAAGAGCAGATAGTTTCTGTCACTGGAGGAGCTGCCAACACTGGCCTGGGATTCCCTGTTGCCTTAGATAATCTAAGAACTTCCTGGGATGGGTCACTTCAGTTTCAAGGCTCTGTAACTGGGACCCTTTCCTAAGACACTCCACTGGGACCAAGGCTCAGTAAACGACTGTGGATTCACTGTCTCTGGGGCCGCTCTTTAATTTAATGAAAGACAAAAATATCCTGTGATGTTTTACTGTTGTAGAAAGGTATTCACTACTAATTATAAAGCTAACTGAAAAATCTGCTGTCCCCCTCATTTGCTGTATTTATCATATTACTGACTGTATGGATAGAGATCTCTAGCAAGATTGCTCAGTGAGTTAAGGCACTTTCTATCCAGCTTAAGGATCCCTGGGTCCCACACAGTAGAAGGGGAAAACACAACACCTGCTGGTTGTCCTGTGGTGTCGTGCCATGTGCTTACATGCACACCACACACACACATGCACACACTAAAGAGCCCAGTGATAGAAAGTGATTACCAGAGGTATCAGCCATTTACAGGGAAAACTTTTTAGAGCTGACTGCAGTTCTGGAAAGTGTATTTCCATTTTAATGCAGCTACTTCAGCAGTTCTCTCCACACTGAGCATTTAGAGAAAAGGATAAAACCTTTCGACAGCACTTCTTTCCACAGTGATCTTGGAGCAATTCACTGGGCACGTGATGCCTTGTTCGCATGTTGTTGCTGCATCAGCATGTCATTTTCCAAATGAAAACAAGTTCATTAGTGCACACACCACATGTGGAAAGTAGGATGAGTGTGCATAGTTCATGAAATCTTACTTTCAGATCAGATCTACAAACAGAGAAAATTTCATAGATTAAGGGGCTTGAGAATTTGATAAAAGGAAAAGAACGAAGTTGACAACAAAGTCTTGTGAGAATTTGAAAGTAGGATGTGTGAATGAGCCACCCGGATGCAGACAGGGGGCAAAAGAAGACACGGATCCCGAAAGAGGAGGGGAAGGGGGGTTATGGTCCAGAGGGAGGAAAGAACGGCAAGAGAAGGCGGGAATGAAGGGAAACTGTGAGAGTGGTGATAGAAACATAATGATGTAAATGTAGGGAAAAGTCACAAACCCACTTCCTAGTATCCTAACTGACAAAATAATTTTTAAAAAACTCCTACAGAGACTGTATCAAGCCTGCAGCCTGGGGGAGTGAAAGCAAGTCAAAAGAAAAGGGAGAAGGGGTCATTTCTCCTTGCTGGAAAGTAGTCATTTCAAGAAATCAAGGAAGCAAGTAAGGCTGACCTTGGACCCAGACAGGTGAGCGTGCCCTCGTAAATCAGGAGCAGGACTCCAGCCTGGCTTTTCTGGCCTCGGATGCAGAGTGGTGGAGAACACTCTGCTTTCATATGGCTTACAGTTTAACCCAGAGTCTTCGTGTCTCATCACTTCACCCATTCAAATGGTCCTTCTGACTCCCTTTCATCTTTAAGAGTATCTACTGATTATATTAAACATCTGGCCTGTTGTATTTTGCTATTCCTGAGAGCAGTGTAAAAAACCATTCACACCAACCTTGTGAGATGGGCACTGTTATAACCCCCGCTTAAGAAATGTGAAGACTGAGGCAAAAGCATGTAACATGACAATGTCGCATAGCTAGTCAGTAGAACTACTGTGTTGGTCTGGATTCTATATGGAGCAGGCTCCAAAATTGGATCAGATGTTCAAGAGAGTTATGGCATTAGTCTAGGAGTAAAATTTGGGTTGGGAAGGTGGAAGACCTTGGAGAACCCTCAGACCACAAAGGTGGTATACCAGGTGCAAGGAAGACTCCACAGGAAAACTATTAGACTGAAGTGCAAGTCTAGAATTTTCTAGCAGAGGTAGTGGAGGATCCTTGAGCCCAGTTATCCTTCTGCAGAATCCCACATATTACAGAAATGGGCCTGCCTGAGCATCCAGGCCCCGCTCCACTGTCTGGATGCATCATGGGTAGAGTGGGCTCAGAGCTGCCAGGCAACCTGTCCCCTGAATTGGGAGAGTAGAGGTCGCCTCCTGTGTCAGGAGACTGGAGAAACATTATGCTACTCCCAGGATCCCAACTCCAAACTCTTCAGGCAGCCTGTGCAAGGAGCCACTGTGCCACAGTGAACCTCGAAACTCACAGGCAGTCAGAAGAAGCAGATCTCTGATGTAGCAATCTCTACTACTATACACAAATTTGTTCCATTCCTAAGAAAAAAATCAAGGTCTCTAGACTTGATAAAAAAAATAAAAATAAATTAATAAATTTTAAAAAAACATTGACTGTAAATACACAATTCTAAAATAGATCATACTTTACTATTAATATCTATTTTATTTTTTTATTTATTATTTTTGCTTAAGATGAAATTTAATGACCTAGTATACTTTGTTCTTTGTCTTACTAAATAAAACTTTAATGAGGAAAAAAAAAGAAAAAAATCAAGGTCTCATATCTCACAGTGACTTCACACTTATTATGTAGCAATGACCTTGATTTCTGACCATCCTGCCCCCTATCCCCATGTTAAGATTGTAGGTGACTATATAATCACCGCCAGGCTTGGTTTATGTGCTCCTGGGGATTGAACTCAGGACTTCTTGTGTGTTGGAAAACACTCCGTCAGCTGAGCTACATCCCCAGGCCAGTTCTTCCCATTCCAATCTACTTATGATTGCACCAGAGCTGGCATATCCAAGACACATATACTCTTCTTTCATGAGAATAAGCAGGGATGGCCTAGACTGGAACAGCAGAACATGAAGAGGACAATCACTTTTTTCAAGAAGACTCTGTGCAGAAGCTAAAGAGAGACAGCTTCTCACTTACCCCTCTGGTCTAAGAACAGGCATCTTTTTCACAGGTCTTTCCTTTACTTAGGCCTAACCCAATTCTTCTTTCCACTCTTCAGCTATCACCTGATCCCAGGCAAGAAAGGAAACAGGCTTCCCAGCATAGCTTTGTCCTTGATTTTTGTTTCCTTCTTTGGATGGACTGAACAAAGAAATACTTTCAGAGGCATGCTGGCTTGCCGGTCATGAAGTTATATCAACTGTCTAGTCTTCTCTGCTCCAGTTATAGTCTCGTAATCGAAACAGAACGTAAAATGTTTTGGATATTACTGAAAGAATTAGCTAAACATTTAATCATTATTGGCTATTTGCATTAGAGAAATGCTTGTCAAAGAGATTAACTAAAGCCCTACAAGTAAGGTCAGGACTTGAACTAAGTCCCTGAGCTGAAAGCCATATTTATGATTTATGATCTCTTCCTCAGGTAATTTTTATGGTTGTATTTTGTAAACTACTTTTTTTTCTTCTATTACTTGTTTATTTTTTCATTTTTTAACAATAAGTAATAATTTATGAGTACAAGCATCCTTCATGTAAAACCAATTTGCAAGCAGTTGTGCCCAAACCCACACAGCCCATGGGTCCCACCATCCAGCTGGGGGGATTTGTATGTACAATCAAGTTGATCAAATAAGTGTCCAGTCTATATTGCTGTAGTTTCACCATTCACCTCAAATGCAGCCCTTACATTCTACCATGCCCCCTCTTCCTCAGATTGTTCCCTAGGCTTAGAAAAGGGGCACAGGTGGACAAGAAGCAAAACAGTCTACTTTCTCTGGAGCTGTCGTTTTGGACTCTGGTCAGTTCTGGCTGTTTCTTTTCATGGGCTGACAGTTTGTCCAGGAATAACCTTTCGATCCTACTAATGAAGCATAAGCAATTAGATATATAGGTATTTAAACAGTACTAATTATTATGGTAGGTTACTTTGGTATAGACACAGATGTTTGGATGGTATGTTAATCCATGAATTACGTTTTTTCTGTAAAATATGACAGGGTCTTACTGTGGCTTATAACATCTCCTAACCACTAGAGGATGTAAGCTTGTGGCATCAGCTGTGGGTTATTCCTCCAAAGAGAGAGCTAATAGCCAATTAGATTTGGGATATATAGACATATGGCTGCCACTGCTGCAAAAATATGGAACACTTCACGAATTTGCGTGTCATCCTTGCGCAGGGGCCATGCTAATCTTCTCTGTATCATTCCAATTTTAGTATATGTGCTGCCGAAGCAAGCACTGTAAACTACTTTTCCATATGCAACTATTCCATCTGAACTGAACTATTAACTTATTGGTGGTCCAGTGTTCTGGTACCTGTCAGTGTAATGTGACAGTAGGTGCATCTGCCTGTCCTCTCCTTTTACTCTCTTAGCCCACATCAAGGTCATTGACCTCCATCAGAGCCATCAGAGCTGACCAGTAGACTCTCGGCTGAAGCCATCCACCACAGAGCACAGCTGTCCTTTCCCCCATAACTAGCCCCCATTCCTTTTTGCTTATTTGTTCAAAATTACAAATATTTGAAGATCTTAATTGGCTTTACTTTTTGATTGTAGAATGAGAGATGCACTTCCTTCTGTAAAGTGTTCAATGGGCAGAGCAGAGGAAAAGAGCTCAAGACAGAAAAAGAGTGGGTCGTTTCAAAGTCAGTTTCCTTGTGAGGCAGGAACAGGGGGAGAAAGTGACAAAAATAATAAGCTGGATAATATCTGATTATTTCAGGTTGCTGCTTGGAAGGATTAATGGATGTACGGATTAAACCAGAGAGAGCTTCATGGTCACGCCTCCTGGGGAAACCCAGCTCTCTCCCACTCTTCTCAGAGTCAGATAACAGCTTAGTTCTGGTTTGGTGATCACTGTCTCCATTTTGATTTTTAGTCTAGTCTAGTGGTGCTCCTGTCCAGAACTCTCTGTGGCTTGTTACTTAACGTGCGTTTTGCCAGTTCATTCCTGTGTTGGCTGCACTCAGGCATTCCTGTCAGCTCTTCCTCCCCCTGACACTGTGAACCCTGACAGTGTATTTTGGAGGTTTGTTGTTCTTAGTAGCCTTGGCCCTTGTCTTCTAAGTTCCAGGGACTTCCTTCAGCTCTGATCTTTTGCTTGGATCAAAAAATGCAGCACTCCAGCTAAAGCATTCTCTAGTCCAATACACAAATTCCAAATTCTGTCTCTCTGACAGCCCCAGCTGTCCTGGAACTCACTCTGTAGACCAGGCTGGCCTTGAACTCACAAAGATTCACCTGCCTCTGCCTCCGGAGTGCTAGGATTAAAGGAGTGTGCCACCAGACCCGGCTACACAAATTCTTTAAAACATAAAACAAGAAACAAGATCTCTTATCCCAGGCTGGCCTCATACTTACTAATTGGCATAATCTTAATATGAAAAGCCAACTAAATAGGTAAAAATATTCTATTGTATGCACATCTGATGAAGGAGAAAGTTATTATAAAGAAACACAATAAACAAGGAGTGAGAATCAGTTGTGACCTGAGGAGCTTAGCAAGGTACGTGGGTAGAGTTTTCTCCATACCTGTGTCTTCAGAAATAATGACATCCTCTTCTTGTAGTGAGAAGGACTCCTCTGGACTTGAGGGCTCTGCTGGATAGCTTTAGTTGTCAACTTGACACACCTGGGCTGAGGGAGCCTCAGTTGGGGAATTTCCTCCATTGGACTGGCCTGTGGCCATGTCTGCGGGGTATTTTCTTGATCGTTCAGAGATGTAGGAGGGCCCTGCCCACTGTGGGTGGTGCCACCCCTGGGCAGATAGTCCTGTATTGTCTAAAAAAGCAGGCTGAGCAGGGGCCAAGAGAGCAAGCCAGTAAGCAGCAATTCCTCCATGATCTGTGCCTCAGCTCCTATCTCCAAAGTCTTGTCCTGAGTTCCTAACTTGGGCTCCCTAAGTGATGAACTGTGACCTGTGAAATGTAAGACAAATAAACCCTTTCCTCCCCAATGGATATTGATCAGACTGTTTTGTCATATCAATTTATGGCAAACTAGAACAAGGGTCTTATAGCCTATTTTCAGAGATAGATCAGTAGGTTTTATGACTCATTTCAATAGAAAAGCCACAAAAAGAATTCTCCCTACTTGGTAAGACTGCTTCTCTTGGTTTGTCAAGTGCCAAGGTACCATATTTTGGGGTAGCATATTTTTAAAACTATTTCATTTATTTTTAATTTTTGTATATGAATGTATTGCCTGCATGTATGTAAATACACCATTTCTTGCAGTGCCTTCAGAAGTCAGAAGAGGCTGATGGAGTCCCCTCGAACTGGAGTTATGGACTGTTGTTAGCCACCATGTGGATGCTGGGAATTGAACCCAGGTCATGTGTAACAGCACCCAGTGCTCTTTACTGCTGAGCCATCTCTCCAGCCCCTGGGGTAGCATATTTTGAACCTGTGAATATTATATAACTCTCAAGCTCTGTCTGAAGTCCTAAATGAGATAATATTTGAGCAGTCCTTGAAATGAAGCTGAGCATTTAATAAAGGCTCAATAAACGTTGATGAGGAGAATGAAACATTTTATTTTAAAATCAAGAAAAATGTCAAGAGAATTCTTGTCCTCTAGCTTCTAATAAATAAGTATCTGACTCAATCTGCCCAAAAGCCAATTGTCCTTGCTAATTATTTGGCAATAATTTGAGTTGCTTTGCCCACGTTTCTATATTCCTTGAAAAGAGAGAATTTGCTATTTGTTTATCCAATTTTGCAATGATTTTTTTTCAGAGTTTATTTTCCCTGTCTTAAAAACTCAAATTTATGCCTGTGTTTTTAAAAGATACTTTTGCAGATTTAGAGAGTAATTCATTCAACTGTAATGTGTTAAATGTGGCTGGTTATTGTTGCTTGCTAATCTTTCTTATAGAAAAGAGAGGATAATTTTAAGTTCTATAAAACCATTCTGATCTCATTCTAGACAGAATAAGGTAACATATATTAAATCCTTTTGAGAACATACAACGTGAGATAGTTTTCTTTTACATTTGATGGTGACAGGCCATAATACTCCTGAATAAGTTCTTACCAAATTGAAGCTCTGAGGCTGGGTTTCGGTGCTGTGTTTAACATTGCTCTTCCATCTCGCTTTGGACAGGGCTCAATCAAGACATTAGTTAATATTCATGCCAATTGGATCCAAGAGAGGTTTCTCCCTCTGGAGCTCTGTCCGTTACTGCTTTCTCCATTAACACAATTCCATCAGTTTCCTGCTAGGCATGATCGCTGTTGAAGAGGCCCTTTTTCTTATCCTCAATAATCTAGCAAGCGGCAATTTCACCATGCTTAGCAGTTCACCCCTACAATGCGTGGACATTTCTGAGCATGGCAAATTTTAGGTGCTTTCAACTTGCAAAGTGGCAAATTGATACATATGGGGATTTTTGACAGTTTCTTCCCCAGGCTGAATGTCAGGACTAAGAAAGTGATTCCATGTAAAATAACAAGGCAGCTTTGGTCTGAGAAGCTGCCGTCTAGACTCTGATGGGCACAGTATCATTTCTACAGGGCTGGTATTCAGTTACAAGGTCACATAACAGCTCTTCCCAGAAGCCAAATGAAATTGTCAAGAATTTGCTGTGTCTCTGCCAGGTGCCATTCAGATAGGACAGACTCCCCTTCCTGTTTTCATTATGGCTTGCTAATTCTGAAGGAAGATGGAAGTTGGTTTTTTCTTTTTTTTAAATACATGTTCATCCATAGGTCAAAACAATTTTAAACAAGGGCAGGCATGTTCCTGCAATAAAAACACAGCAATCTAGCTGTGCAGTAAGTCTGCGCAGAGGCTGAGAGAAGTGTCATGTTTACCTCTCTGGAAAGGGCACTTTAATCAAAGGACTGATGGAACAGAAGCTTGGAATTTGTTGCTCTATTTCTCCTGCATCTGCATGAAATTGTGTCTTTGAAACTGTATATTACTGAGCAGAGTGATATGGGAGAGACAGGCTCGGAAGTAAACAGGAAGCAGAGACACATGAGCTGAAGAAAACAAGACGACACAGCAAGCTGGAAAAGGTCTTTCCCACTTTTGCAACCTCTGCAGGCTCCTGGGGTAGGAGATTCATGAACATGATGATGGGGCCTCCCATGACTACACAGAGACATCGTGCCTTCCCTTACCTGTGTGTTTTCCTAGGTGGGTAATGACAGTCAAAGTAAAGGCCAAACCCTGCTGTTCAAACACAGCTTGAAAATGAGGCCTAAACATATAAAAGTACTAGTGATGAGACCCAACTCTCTACTGATCCTTGCTAAATAAAATCAAAACCTTTCTCTCCTTCAGCTACAATGCAATTTCTTTGTTTTCCTGTTGTCCTTTCTGGTCGAGATGGGCATTTCTACCATTTCCCAGGGAAAAGTCTCACATCTGAAAAGGGACAGAGAGTGACTGTCCTAAAGGCTGTTTTCATGCTGTAGTTGGGGAATCTTCTCCACCTAGCAGTAGTTAAGAAGTAGATGAAGACAGGATCTGGGTGTAGTGGTCATACCTTTAATTCCAGCATGCTGGCAGCAGAGACTGGCAGATCTTTGTGAATTTAAGACCAGCTTGGTCTATATAGTATCATCCTGGATACCCAGATAGTTAGGCTACATGGAGACTGCTGAAGAAGGAGGAGGAGGAGGAGGAGGAGAGAAACGTCTAGGAAATGATAGGCAATTCTTGAAGAAGGACAGAGGCCTCAAAGGAACTAACCTGTGTCTGTTTCCTTGTTTTTCCTAAAAGAAGGGATTATCAATCTTAAATACCACAAAAAAATATTCTCAAAAAGAAGACAGAATAAATTATAGAAGTTATGCATCTTCAAGAAATAGGGAAAGTGTGGGATCCTAGCACAAGACCAGAAAGTAGCCAGAGGTAAGAGGTGGGATTTTAGTATGAGGGACAGGAATGAATGACATTTCTACAAACAGAAATGACTGTTCACAGAAAGATGATCCTGCGAATTACAAAGGTCAGTTGTTGAAGAATGAACCGTTACATCTTAGAAAACAAAAAACAAATGCATATATATTTTTCTATAAAGGATGGGAAAGAGGCAGATGAGATCAGAGTACATCTATGTACTATGTATTAGTTACTTTCTCATTGCTATAACAAAACACCTGACTAAAAATTACTTAAGGAAGATGAAAGGTTTATTCTGCTCACACGTCTTGTGGAAGAGAAGGCACAGTAGCAGAAACATGAGGCAGCTGGTCCGTCACATTGTGTCCATAGTCAGAAAGCAGAGGAAGGAATACTAGTGTTCAATTTGCTTTACCCCCTTTCATTCAGCCAGGAAGCGGAAAAGCAGCCTCTGGAATGGCACCACCCACGCTAAGGACTGGCTGCCCCTCCTCAGTTAAGCCTGTCTGGAAATAGGCAAACACACACACACACACACACACACACACACACACACACACACACACAGAGATTTCCCCAAGGTGATTCTAAATCCTATCATATTAGCAAGCAAGATTAACCATCACAAAGCAATATCTCCAAATGCAGATACACAGTAAATTATCAGGCACACCAGACTGGGGATTGGGATGAGAGGGACGATGTGGCAGAAGGAAGTGTGTATTCAGCAAAACCAAGGAACTGGGCTCACATGGTCAGTTAATAAAGAAACACAGAAGGTTGTGTAACATAGCAGGAGCTACAGAAAAATGCAAATATCAAGTAAGATGGCTCCAGCCTCTGTAGCTCAGCAGTTAAGGGCGCTGACTGCTCTTTCAGAGGACTGGCTTCCGTGCCCAGCACCCACATGGCATCTGGTAACTCTTCCTAACTCCAGTTCCAGGGGATCTGATGCCTTCTGATCTCCTCAGGCATTGCTAATAATAATAATAATAATAATAAAGAAAACAGCTAGTGCTTCGGTACCAATGGTGATGCAGGGCTCTCCCCAGAGGACAAATTTCATCAACATTTGTGTGACAGGGAACCTCTCTACTCGTCAGATTTGGGGAGGAGTGTGTCTGTACTTACCTGTAAAGATTAAGTACCAATAATCCTGCTGAAGGAAGGACAACGCTATTTCTGGTAATGGCAAAAAGGTAGGACATTTCTACAGTGTGGGAGATGTGTAGAAAGTAGGGCTGCTGAGATAGAAAGCAATTATGAACACAGAAATATCGGAAAATTCTGAAGTACTGAGGCCAGAAGGGAGAGGTACCCAAGACCATGTCCCATGTTACACAACAGAAGGAACTCTAGAGAGGAAGAAATAAAATCGTCCAGAACTAGTGGGGGATAATGTATTATATATAATGAATCCTAGTCTGCAGGCTCCCTTCTCCGAAGAAGCCTAGACTGGAGCCTGCAGGGTGGGATGGGCGTCTCCAGGTTCCGCCCCAAAGCATCATCAGGGTCCGCTGCCTCCTGCAGTGAGCAGTCGCCTGGCCTCAGCTTCTGCCCTTATGGCGGTGACCTCCCAAGAGGCTTCCGTGATGGCTCTACCCCCTCACAGATCTGCAGACTTGATGTTCTGCTGGGGCCATGAGCTACCAACCTAGCACAGCAAAGTATCACCAAGAGATGTTGGAGGCTCGGCCAGACCTCTGACAGTTTCCAGATGGTCCTGGTCAGAGCCTGAAACCTGGCAGCCCCTAAACAAGCCAGATTCACCCATCAGTTCTCAAGAGGCCCATTAAAGAGACAAAGTAACAGTGAAGCACTAGAAAAGGAGATCTATTCGATGTGACCACCCCATGTCCATCTCGTGGTCCTGACCTGAGGCTGAAGAGCTGGAGGTATCCATAACTACGTTTTCCTTGTCAAGTTGAGGTCTGGCCTATGAGCATTGTTTCCGCTCCCGGCTCTCTTGCAAGGTCCTCTGGCAAGTTTTCAGAGTGTGTGAAACTCAGGACAACCACCCCCCCCTCACCCCCCCACCCCCCACCCACCCCCACCCCCCATCTAGCTGGCTCCCAGCATTTTCCTTCTCCCAGCGTGAGCTTCCTGGGGAAATTCTAACTCCCCTGGATACATTGTCTGACAGGTAAAGGGAGCCAGGAAAGTTTCTGTTTGGAATCTCCTCCATCCTGCCAGGACAGCTAAGAGATGAGGAAAGACTTTAAGGGATCTTCGCTTATCCTTCTGTTGCATGGCACAGGCCTCTGAAATCACCCAGAAATCTTCACAGTGTCTGCCGTCATTGTACATTATTCTAACCCTAAAATAATACAGAGTATAGAACCCAGGAAAATTGGCATCCCCCAAAGTAAATTTTCTCATAAATGAAAGATTTAATAGAAAACAATTTGTTTCCACAAATATATTTAGCAATCTCTTTTATTTGTTCAAACAGATTTGCCTGCCTTTGTAAATATAATAGACTGCATACAGTTTTAAATTTACTTCTTCTTTTAGCAAAATTGTCTTTCCTCGGGTCGTGGTTCTGAACACTGATGTAACTGTGCAGCATGTCAGATAAAGCAGGTATAGAAAATTGTGCTGAATTGCTCTTGACTGTGGGTTACCCCATGGTAACACAGAGAGCTGGGTTCGCTTATCAGATGAGCCCCTTTTCACTGCAAACCAATTAGCTTCATCCAGCTTAGCAGGCAGACTCTGTTCCCCTCTCCTTATTCAAGTCAATCTGTACAACACTGTTATGAGTTAACTGTCAATGTAAGTCTGATTTGCCTGTTTTGTTTTTTTTAAGTGAGCGCAAAGCACAAGTAGCTTATTCTGCTTCCTGAAAGGCCAGATTTAGAGTAATTAAAATTTGATTGCAGCACTGCTAAGAGAATAAGAGTCAAATAGACAAAAACAGAAGGAAGTCCCTTGCTAGTGGATGAAGGGTGGTGAAAGATCAATCCAGTTCTGAATGTGAACACTAAAAGTCCATGATCAGAGCTGCTTGCACCAGTGGCATGATCGCCACACAGTTTCCATAGAAAAAAATTGCAGTATGGGGCTGAAGAGATAGCTCACAGTTTAAGAGCACTGGCTGTTCTTGCAGAGGATCCAGGTTCGGTTCCCTGCACCCACATGGCAGCTAACAACTGTCTGTAACTCCAGTTCCAGAGGATCAGACACTATCTTCTGACCTCCCCAGGTATTGCACAATATGGGTGCACCCATCTACATGCAGGCAATATACTTATACACATAGACTAAAAATAATAAATAAAACATTTTAAGAAAAAATGCAGTATTTCTCAGACTAACTGAGGCCAGATAGAACTGATAAGAGGTGTTCAGGGGCTGGAGATATGGCCTAGTGATTAAGAGCCAGCACAGTCTGCTTTGCAGAGGACCGGAAAAGAAATAAATCCTGCTCTAAGAGATGTTCAGCTCTTAACAAGGGAAGCCAAAGAGAACAATAAGAAAACAATACAGATCAGACAAGAATAAATGCAAATAAAGAAGGCAAGTGGGGTGGAGACACAAAGGGAAGGGTCACGTCATTTTAAATAAAGTAGTGCTTTGTCACTTTTCCTGGGTAGATGTGAACAAGTGTCCATTCACCACAGATAAGGTCTGAACAGTAGATCATAGCAATTACAGAGGTATGTGTGAGAGGCTATCCACAGAAGTAGCTGCATCACCAAGGAGCGCAGGCCAGCATGTGTCATGACTCATGAGACCCGAGTCCCTAGAAGCAGAGTCTGCTTTCCTTGGTAGTTGTTTCTGCCTTTATAACCTTAGGGAGAAGTGTCTGAACCTTATCATCTTCAGGAGCTTCCAGGGTCTTATAAATCACATCTACTTCCTAGATCCTCTGTGTTTCATTGACTTCCTGAGTCCTACCATCCTCGTCCCTCCCTTTAGGAGAGAATATTTTATTTTATTTTTATGTTTACTTTTTTGGTCTTTTTGAGACAGGGTCTTCCCTGCAGCCCCAGCTGTCCTGGAACTCACTATGTAGACCAGGCTGGCCTTTAACTCACAGAGATCAGTCTGCCTCTGCCTCCCAAGTGCTGGGATTACAGGCATGGGCACCACCAAGCCCGGTGAGAGAGCATTTTAATTCAGAGAAAATAGCTATACCAGTTGTTGAGAGAAAGCAACTCTAGAAAGATGATGTTCAGCAACATTCATAGAAAAAGTGAGAGACCCTTCTGGATATTGGAGGGGATCTCAGGCAAGAAATCATGCCTGCAAAGGTCTGAGCTGGGAACACACTTGGGGGCTTGGGGAACAGCAGCCTCTTTCTTTCTTTCTTTCTTTCTTTTTCTTTCTTTCTTTCTCTCTCCTTTCTTCCTTTCTTTTTCTTTCTTTCTTTGTTCTCTCTCTCTCTCTCTCTCTCTCTCTCTCTCTCTCTCTCTCTCTCTCTCGGCACAGTCTCTGTGCTGGATAGCTTTAGTGTCAACTTGACACACCTGGGTTGAGGGAGCCTCAGTTGGGAAATTGGCTCCATTGGCTTGGCCTGTGGCCACATCTGTGGAGTATTGTCTTGATGGTCGAGCAGTGTGGGAGGGCCCAGTCCACAATTAGTGCCACCCTGGGCAGGTGGTTGTGTACCGTATAAGAGGGCAGGCTGGGCATGAGCCAGGAGAGCAAGCCAGTGAACAGCCTTCCTCCATGGCTTGTGTTTCAGCTCCTGCCTCCAGGCTCCTGCCCTGAGTTCCTGCTTTGGGCTCCCTAAGTGATGAACTGTGACCCGGGAGATGTAAGCTGAATAAACCCTTTCCTCCCCAAGTTGGTGTCGGTCAGAGTGTTTTGTCACAGCAATGGAAGACAAACTGGAACAGTCTCCCTGTAGCCCCAGCTGGCTTGGCCTGGAACCTATATGGAGATCAGAATAGCCTCCATCTCACAAAGATCCACCTGCCTCTCCCTTTCAAGGGCCGGTATGGAAGATATGTGTCACCATACCTGACTTTCTTGATTTCTTTTTTAAAAGTGAGGCAATGAATGTGACCTTATAAGATAGGAATGTACTCATAACTAATTCCCAAAGCCCCTGACATGGAGACATAAAGAGATAAAAGACCTGAAAAAAAATTTAAAAAATTAAATAAAAGTGAGGCAATGTATCTGATTACACAGAATGAATAATTGAAACCAGAGAGGAAGTTTGGTAGGGTAAGTTTAGGAGTCTGCTTCCTAATAAAAATCTTGATAAAATTAGTCATCTAATGCTCTAAGGCTGGAGGAACCAAAAGGTGTATCTGAATATTTTGCAATTTGTCACATTTATTATAATCAGGCTGAGTAATAATCTTGAGCAGCTGACTTGCTCAAAGAAAAACACGACATATGTAACAGGCTTCTGAAAAATCTCATTTAATACCATCAGGTTAATCAGCAGGCTAATAAAACAAGTTTTAGTTAAATACATACAAGGAACGTTTCTTACTGGGTTTCAGTGTTCAAGTCTTTTGTCATCATGGGGAAAGAAATAACAGCAAATTTTAGTGATGTTGCTGTTTAAATAAGTGTTCATTTTACCCACTTGAAAAACTCTTCCACTTGTCATTGCTGTTGAGCTTTGTGTCATCTCCCTGCTCTTCTGTGAGATTGGAGGACTTCAAATTGGTGCCACTTTTATTAACTGCTTGTGCCATTGAAAAAGGCATGAGCATCTTACTTTCCTGGGAGAGAGACCAAGTACTATAAGACTCTGCCAATTTGCTGTCTCACAAACAACAAAGGGTTTCCTCCCCCTTCCCTGGCTGCAGGCATGACATGCGACCCTGAGTTTTGTGTGACATAAGCAGTGTCTTGTCCTGCATTGAAGGATGGGTGTGTTTTTCAGATAGTAATGCACTATTGTCTTGAGAGTAACAAGTTTGATAAGGTCAAAGTCAAAGCTGTTTTACTGTTCCTGGTTTGTTTTTATGGGGCAGTCTTTGCCTGCTGAAAGAGCAGAAAAGAAGGGAAGAGTTCGGGTGCATTATAATTAAAGCTCATCTTTCTCATCCTTTGCGGGGGGACGCTGTGGTAAGGTCCTCGTCAGGACAGGTTTAAAATAACAATCTCTGATGATTTTTCCTCCAAGGTGGAGTTTTCATGGGGTTGATTCAGACTTCAGCAAGTGTAGGAAGAATAGTCAGGAGTCATCAAATAGGCACTGATCAGTGTTGGTCCTCCTCACAGCATTGATCTTTCCTCCTTTTTTGTTACCTCTTTTATTTATTACTACAAATATGTTCAAAAGCTAACCAGCTTGCAGAATCCACACTTGTGCCTGGTCGCCTTCAAGTACTCTGTCCCTCTCCTTAGATCTGGATGTCTTTTCTGTCTTGATCATTCTTACCTGCTTCCTTCCACTTTCAGTCCCTTGATTGCACTCATGAAACTAGATCATTTTGCATATAAATTTCCCATCTGAGTGATCCCCAGGTCCCCCAATCCATTGAGCTTTGTCAAGATTTACCCTTCACGTTTCTAGAACAGTCAGCAGCTCTCATTTGCTTCCTATGCACCTAGAACTGTGCTTGAAATTGGAGGTAGAGAATAACCTGAGGGAAACGGACATGGTGACACTAGGGAAGTACAGCACAGGAAATGCATAGACTGTGGCTTAACACAGAGAGCACTGGTGCAAAACTGCCTTAGAAATGACACTGAGCACAGGTTTCAGAGATGTGCACTTTCTGCAAACCATACACCCTGGCTCAGCACCTGCTGATTTTTAAGGCTTCCTGTGTGCTCATTGTCCTAATCCACACACACGTTATATTCACTCTTGGGCTTTAGCTATCCCCAGGGTAGCTGACCACTGGATTTTAAGCACCGGTCTCTGATCCTCACTTTACCATTGCCGAGCAAAGGGCAACTCCATCGGGCTGCCGTTGGCACAGCAGGCAGAACAGTTGTTTGTCGTGTGAGGTTATCCTTTGTGTTGCTGGACATGACGTACCCCTTGTCCAGACCACTAAACACCAGCAGCAACTTACGTACCCCAGGAAGTAGAACCATCTCCCAATGAAGTCCAATTTCATCTAAAATTTACTTTCTAGAAGACGTAGTTATCTTTTCCCAAATCAGAACTCTACTTTAAAATTAAAATTTCTTTCAGCATGATCTTATTAGTCTGCCCTAAAACTGAGTAGGTACCATTTGCTGATCTGTCTGCTCACTAGGCCTTTTCTAGGCCATTTACTTCTATCTGCAGCGTGCAACACAGCGAGTGAGTGTTACTCTGTGTCTCTGTTACCTTCTTCCAAGAAGGGTCACTCTGTTTCCATTTCCCTTTCCCTTATGTCACCTCCTACAACATCACACACGCTATGCTTCTAGGTGGCTTTAATACTGTATTTATTTAATTTAATGTACTTAAATTAAATTTATTTAATTTAATTTATTATTTTTATTTTGCGTGCATAAGTGTATTGTCTGCATGTGTGTAAGTGCACCCATGTTGTGCAATGCCCATAGAGGTCAGAAGAGGGCATCAGATCCCCTGGAACTGGATTTAGGACCTGTCTTAGCCGCCATGTGGGTACTGGGAATCTAACCCAGGTCCTCTGCAAGAGCAGCCAATGCTCTTAACTCCCTAAGCCATCTTTCCAGCCCCCCCCCTCAGTAGTTTTAAAACATATAGGAAGACAGCAACAGACTTGGAAGGTAGAATAAAGTCTAATGGAATATATTGAAAACCTACCACCATAAGCATTTTAAAACAATTGAAATATGAATAGAAAAATTTAAAGCCTTTAGAAAGTATACTTGAGCTTGTGAGAAAGCTTTTTAAAATGAAACTAAACAAGGAACGAAACCAAGGGCTACAGCCTGGTGCAATGCTGCCCGACACCTGTACTTTCATTTTGTAGCCTGTACAGGGAAAAATGATGAGTTATATTGAATGTCCACTGATAGAAAAAAGAATCCAAGGGGTGAAATTCCCAAGGACAGTCGAAGCAAACAAAATTGAAAACTACAAACCCACAAGTAAAAGAAGACCCCCAAAGAATTTTGAGGTTCTGAACTTTGGCTCAAAGAGAAAATGAACTTATCCCTGGACAATGCATAACATAAATGGCTGCATGCAATGACCTGTCTGCCCGCCCTCATCCTCACCAAGCAAAGACAAGAAAGTAGAAATGGCCAGTAGGGAGGAAGAGGAAATGGTCAGCAGGGGCCAAGGGGGATGAGAGAGAGTAGTGGGTAATGAACAGGATCACAGTACATCATATACATGGATGAAACTGTCAACAACAAAAATGTTAATAAAAGCAAAACCTGTTGTATATTCACAACCTAATGTCATAGTGTTTGAATACTGGAAAAGATGAAAGCTGAAAATATGCTTTCAAGAGGTCCCAGGTTAGAAATATCCTCTGGTATCTGATAAAAGCAAGTGCAGATGTCTAAGAGGCTTATCCCTACAACAGGACCACAGACATGTCACAGGTACATCTCCAAGGAACATGAACTCAGGGAAACACTAATCATAAGATGTCTGTGGAAGCAACATACCATAATTATGAATCAACAGAAAGGGCTAATAGCATTTTTATCCCTGTGTAAACTTCAGATACTAAAATTATTGGCTCAGAATATTTTCCTTTTAAAAGGAAGATACGGAAAGGATGATTAAGGAAGATTTCACCAAAAATGAAAGTTATAAATAGGGATGGAACTGAAAGTGTGTGGTAGAGGTAAGTAGCTGTTGTCACAAAATGGAAATAATGAAAAGGAAAGGTACGTGAAGAAGTTTTGCAGCAATCCGAGAATGAAGGAGGGGCGAAGGAGGGGCGAAGGGCAAGTAGACAAGACTGGAAGCACTGGGTGCATCTCACACTGGAGGAACGGATGGAAAGAGATGAGGAAGGTGAGAGTCAATGTCAGGATCCACAGATAAGAACTCTCCAGAACTGAAGAAAATGTACAGCTGCAGAAGCCTCAAGTGAGGGAGTCTCAGTGATCCCAGCAAGGATGAAAGAAGCTCTCCGCCAGCCAAAAAACACAGATTGCCTATGAAAGAAACAGAGTAGACTTCCCATTCCCTTATTTAAAAATAATATTATTATGAATTGTTTGACGTCATATAATGCGTTTTGATGTCTCTCGTCACCTCCTTCCTTATCCCCCCAACTTTGAGTACTCTCTTTATTAAACCTATTGAGTCCAATTTGTGTTACCCCAAATTCAAAGTTGTGAGTCCAGCCCATTAACGGTATTTGCTTAAGATTTTTAACTTGTTGTAAGAAAAAAAAAACATTATTTTTAAATATATCACCTGAAAAATGCACTAATAAATTCTAAATAAAGACAATTTTAGCAACTATAATGTTTACAGAAGTACTGTTCATTGGTGCCAAGACATGAAATCAAATTACTTGTCCACCAGTGGAAGAATGGGGAAAGAAAATGCGAACACACAGTGAAGCGATATTGAGTGTTTACAAAAAAGGAAATCCTGTCCATACAGCAATGTGGGTGAACCTGGAGGGTATTATGTTCAGTGACGTAAGCTGGACACAGTAGAGAGCCACATGTGATTAGCACAGGAGGGAGTGGTTGAGTGGGAGGTCAGGAGAGACATTGGTCAAAGGATACACAAAGTTCAATAAGAGGGGAAATTAAAGAGCTCTACAGTACAGCTTAGTGACTATGCTGGATAGCTGTAATGTCAACTTGACACACCCAGGGTGAAGGAGCCTCAACTGGGAAAATGCTCGTTACATTGGCCTGTGGCCATGTCTTTGAGGCATTTCCTTGATTATTGAGAGATGTGTGAGGGCCCAGCCCACTATAGGTAGTGTCACCAATGAGCAGGTGGCCCTGTATTGTATAAGAAAGCAAGTTGATCATAGGCCAGGGGAGCAAGCCAGTAAGCAGTGTCCCTCCATGTCCTGTGCTTCAGCTCCTGCTTCCAGGTTCCTACCCTAAGTTCCTACCATGGGCTCCCTCAGTGATGAACTGTGACCCAGAAGATGTTAGCCAAATAAACCCTTCCCCTCCCAAGTTGGTATTGGTAAGAGTGTTTTGTCACAGCAATTGAATTAAATTTTTGTATATTTCATTAAAAAGTCTTCCACCTGTGCCCCTTTTCTAAGCCTAGGGAACAACCTGCGGAAGAGGGGGCATGGTAGAATGTAAAGGCTCCGATTGGGGTGAATGGTGAAACTACAGCGATGTAGTCTGGACACTCATTTGATCAACTTGATTGAACAAACAACATGTCACCCCCCACTGGATGGTGGGGCTGTGGGGGTTTGGACACAACAGCCTGTAGATTGGTTTTGCATGAAGGATGCTTGTACTCATGGATTATCACTTATAGCTAAAAAAGAAAAAAAAAACAGAGAAAGATGCAAGACAGTTATGGCAGAATACATGATCTGGGATGGGGTGGGGGTGGGGGGGAAGGGAAAGGGAAAAATGCCTGATCTGAATTGGAAAATGATGTACAAAATGCACAAAGCATCAATAAAAAAAATTTTTAAAAAAGTCTTAATCTTAATCACTTTTATACCCCCTTCCCCACTGGCAAACTCCCATGACCCCCCTGCCCACACACACACATACACTGAAGTTTATTCTTCCTGCCATTTGTGTTAAGGCCTCCTTTCACGTTGAGCTAGTGTCCTCAGATGTCCTCAGTACAGTTCATCCACTGGGGTCTAGCCAGTCTATCTAGAGTTCTTTTAGATCAGCTGTTCCTCACACAGCAGTAATTGGCTGCCATTACGTCTTCAACTAAGATTGGGACTTGTCGCCCACTTCCACAGTTCTGTGTTGGCGTTGCGTCTGCTTGCGAGCACATAGGTCTTGTGTATGCTGACACAGTTGCTGTACATTTGTATGAGCAAGGTCACGGGGGCTTGTAGGACTCTATTTCCATATGGTCATGTACCTCCTTCCTGGCTCTTAAAATTTTTCTGCCCTTCTTCCCCACTGGTCCCTGAGCCCTTGGTGGGTGGAGTTTAATATAAGAGTCCTTTGGGCTGGAGAGATGGCTCAGCAGTTAAGAGCACCGACTGCTCTTGCAGAGGACCCGGGTTTGATCCCCAGCACCCACATGGTGGCTAAAAACCGTCTGTAACTCCAGTTCTAGGAGAACTCCAGTTCCAGGGGAATCTGAGACCCTCTTCTGACCTCCGCGGTATTGCACAACACAGGTGCACAAACCTCCATGCAGACAGTACATTCATACACATACAAAAATAAATAAAATTAAAAAAAAAAGAGTCCTGTCCAAGGACCCACACTCCACAGACTCTTAATCTCCAAGTTTTGGCCATTTGTCACCTTTTGTGTTCCTGTTCCTCTGTTGCATGAGGGAGCTCCATTAATGAGAACTGAGAGATTCATTATTGTCCTCTTTATCCCTCGTTCTATATCCCATAAGCCTTAGTTGTAAAGCGTGCATTGTAGATGCACCACTTGGGCTTGGACAATTCAAAGACAGTGTGTGTGACCAGTTGTGGAGCTCTGCAAAGGTCTTTGGTGCAAAAGAAGCTTCTTTGATGAGTGATGACTAGGATATTTGTCTGTAAATATAAGGATCCATATTTTGCACAGAGTAAGAGATTACATTAGTCTAAGTATGTGACAGTATTGAGGTTTTCTCTAAGATCTATGACCTCTCCAGCCATGTGTATTTGGCTATGTTTACAGTACCACACATGAGTTTCCTCCAACTGAGTGGACTTTAAGTCCATTTAGGTAGCTTTTGATTACCCCCAAGATAAAAATGAATCTCACTATTGCACCAATGTCATTTCCTGTGCCAGTCATTGGTGCAGTTATTAGGCCTTGAAGCTGGGGTGGTTGGATCATCGACTGATGTTCCCCCTTAGCAGCTTGCATAGTGCTCTCCAAAGCTACAAGAGCTAGCGTTCAGAGAAAGTGCCTTCCATGTCAGTCCCAACTCCATTGCTCCAAATCCTGTCTTCAGCAATAGAGTCTTACCTTCAAGTTCAGGGAGACAACCAAGGGCTGTGGCAGTAGCCTAGATAATTTTGGGATGATTAATGGACACAAACTCCCTTAAATATAAGGGTGAACTATTTTATTTTTAAGTGGTGGAATCACCACAACTTAAACATTAACAAGATTTTCCTTGAGATTTGGAAGCACACAAATCCTCAAGGATGGATAAGTTTAGCGGTGAACAGTAGGTCAAGGCTACTGCTTTATGACAGGAAGGAACATATGTATGGAGAGAAGTTGGAAGAGAATTAAGGGAAATAAGAAGAATCAAGGAAACATGCTCTTGGTAGCACTAGTCATAGAATTCCTTCCCAAGGACTTAGATTGCAAAGAAACCAACCAAGTTCTTGTGAAGCCCTGGTGCCAGTGACCATAGTTGACACCAAAGCCAAGTTAACTTGGAGTAAGTTGGCCCGTCCTGCTCCTTCTAATCCTGCTCAGAATTATGAACTCCTATCAAATCTGTCACTTAATTCCACTCAAATCAATAAAACCTAATTCATTTGAATAGGATCCGGTTCAATTGCATCAAATTTTGCTCAGTAAAAATGGTCTTGATTGAAACTATTAAGTTCAATTCAATAAAATAAATTTAAATATTATGCAGTAAAATTAATTTTTAATTAATTAACATTTCAGTTCAGGCCCAATCTGAGCTTCTCTTCTATCTCTCTAAATTTGGCCTCTGCTCAAATCAATAAAATAAAGCAAAATCCAATGTAATACTGAAAGATACAACCTGAAGCTAATCAGCCACATTCATTTCTATCCATCCCTAATCAGATGAGTTTAGTGACATTCAATCAAGGAGAGATGAAATGTTCACCTGTAACAATCAAAGTGAATGCTTGGGTCAGAACTTTAAAAAGATCCATTTTCCCCCAACTGTCTGCATTATGAACTCCTAAAGACTTTTTTTTTTGGATTTATTCTTTGTTAAGTCTTTATCTGAACATATAATGGCCTAGAATCAGATGGTTGGAAAACAACAGAGAATATTACTATACAGCTTAATATGTTGATTTCTCAAAATTATAGGTAGCTTGAAATGACAGGCTGCTACCAAGATATGTGAATGTGTGATTTTTTAATTTTACTTTTATAAACCCCTTCATTTAAATAGTAAAAAAAAAAAAACAGCCATTTTAAATGCAGGATCATAATTATGAAACTGGATGAAAAGGTAATGCAATACTTTTCTAAAAAAAAAAAAGAATTAAATGGCAGTCCAACTATATCCAACTCCACAATCCTTTCTTCATATCTGTTATGATTTGGATGTGAAATATCACATGAAGGGCACTTGGACTCATGGAGAGAAAGCCTGGACCTCATTGCTTCTGGGCTTAGAATTGGGACTGCTCACAAGAGTTGTGATCTGCTCACAAGAGTCTCAGTTCACACTCAGTCATCACATAAATCTATTCCTGAGTTCACAGTCAACTGGACTGTCAGAAGGTAGAGTTTGTGGAAGTCAACCCCTGGAAGCATGTCCCAGTGCAGTGTATGTGTGACTCTGCTCCCTTGCTCTCACACCCTCTGTTTCCTGAGGTAAGCAGCTTTCCTCTGCCATACTGTTTGGCTGTGATGTTTTTAGTGGAATCAGGCCTAAAAGCATTAATGTCAATCAGTCAGGGCCTGAAACCTATAAAACCACAAGCCAAAATTAACCTTTCCTCCTGTATGGTGATTTTTCTTAGTTTTTGTGACAGCAAGGAAAAGCTAATTAATACTATATATTACTGTGTCAACAAGGTGCTAGGTAGGTGACAAAGTGCTGGACCTGTTTCTCTACACATTCTCCCAAGCGTACAATTATTTAAATATATCAGTGACCTTTCTTCAGGTCAACATATGGCTGGCTTTTCTGGTAATTAGCTCTACCAGGGAATTAGTGACAGTCTCAAGTTCCCTTGGATTTCTTATTTACAAAGTTATCCTATAGGCCCAGGAATCCATATTGTTTATTAGAGTACCCAGGGGGTATTAGACAGATTGGAAACTGTCTTCTACATTCCTATATTTTTCTTCACCTATGTGGGGGCTGGGGAGGGTGGTAGGGGAGGGGATAAGCAGATGAAGTCACTGTATGGCTGGATATCCCCAGCCTTTTGCTTCTAAGAGGATCTTGAGACATGATTTCTGTGGTTCAGTGCTTGGAAGTGATTACTCTGGGAAACTCTCCACATATCAAAGAAGAATAGCTGACTCTAAGACAGAGAACTCTAAAGTAGTGACCAGGTCCCACTTCCCATCCCTGGAGCCAGGAGTCACTATGACTCTTAGTTTGGGCCCTTGAATCCCTTGGAAGGTGCGCATCCATCCCTGAAGGAAAATGGAACTTCAGGCCATTCTTTCAAATTATAGCTACCCAATTATTTGAAAGATAATAATCTGGTACCTACTGCACTTTAACCAATTCACCCTGCTACATCCAAGCAGGAGCTTATCACTCAAGCTCATTCTTAGGTTAGTAGTATTGAAAAGAATGTTCATACAGGTGTCAGTATGTTCTGCATATCCAAGACGTATCAGTTAAAGGTATCTTTACTTAATACATATGTCGCCATTTGTAACATGCTATGGATTGTTGGGATCAGATCCGAATGGCGAGCTGAAACTCAGGGAGGACATGGAAGTGGACATTCAGGCACTGCACTGCTAAGGATGAAAGGGAAGAGGAGTGGGAGTTTTCAGAGATGTGTGTTACTTGGAAAGGGCTCCAAAAGATCATAAATTGATTAATGTGCCTTTACAGTCATAACCTGGTACTATCTGTGTGCATCTGTTCCACTACATGATGTGAAATTCAAACATATACAACAAAAAATACTGCAAAATATGGGTGATGGGGATTGAATCCTGCACTCTAAGGAGGGGTTTTGATTATCCATAATGTTCCCGGAGAACAGAGCTTGGACTTGACTATAGAAGATCTATCAGCAGGGGCACTAAACACCACAGCAGAAGTGTGCTTTTGCAGCAAGTTGAGTCTGTACCTTTTCTCTTGCTAAAAAGCCTCCTCCGAATATAACAGAATTTGTAGATAAGCTGATAATAGTTCTAAGTTTTCATGTAAGGCACCATGAAGGCTCGTGTTATTGTTTTTAATATATTCTAGAAGTAGATGAATGGAACACATTAGGTGTCCCAGTCACAACCCTGAGACTTGTTTTAGAATGTCTTCACATAAAAGTTAAGCAGCGCCCCCCCCCAGATGTTCCAAAGGACACATTCTGGAAAATATGGGTATGGATTATACTTTGCAGAGATCTCTAAGCATTCGACATTAGGATTGCATAGCAATTTGTTAATGACAAGACTAGCAGGTTTCTGCTAGTTCCTGTAAGTCTTAGTAAACAAGTGACCTCTTTTTCTTTCTCCCTTTCCAACTTAATCATGAAACTCATAAGAAGCATTCACTATAATGCAGCTTGATCTGAAGAGAGTCCAAACAGCAGAGTGATTGGCCTGAATTCCAGCCACATTTGGCTGTTTGAATTAAGTATGCCTCACTTGGTATGGTCTTGACGGAGGAAGCAGATCAGTTGGCAGAGGCTTCTCAAGTTGGTAGCCACGTTACATAAGACTAATACACTCTTCCATGAATTCATGTGCATGTATCATATGAACTGACCATATTATATTCTTTAATTGCAAAAACAGAAAAAGTAACTAATATACCCAGTAGGTATTAAGTTGTGGCCTGGTTCAGATTCGAATAAAGCAACATAAATGATCTGTGAAAATAAATTAATTAATTAATTAATTAATAAGCAAGCAAGCCTCGTGTAACTAACTGAGTGTCTGGTCAACCTGGAATGAGCTTGGTGCTCCTCACCTGGACGTAGTGATTCCACCTAGTCGGTATATTTAACTAGAATATTCTAAAGATAAACGTTTTTGAACTCTTGGATAATTGGTTTCATTTCTCACTGCTTCTCAGTCTTGTATTTTAAAAAGTCTTTCCATTCTGATTGCTTGAAACTATTTTCCCCCAAAGCCAGTTAACAGGTAAATAATGTTTCGTACAGCAAAAAATAAAAGTGAAAAACTAGCATTTCATTAGCAGAGCAGTGGAATAAAGCATGCCTTTGCTCCAAGAAAATTGAACTACTGTCCTGTTGCTGAATCTAAAACATACACAAAAATAGTAATTTAGTTTTGTTACACTGATTTAACCAAATTAGCCAGTGCTGATAACGAATAGTACAATATCCCTTTTGCCCTGGAATATGTTTTACTTATTAGCATTTTTGTTTGTTTAAGCCAATGGGGAAGAGACTAGGTTAAGTGTTTTGTGCTGGACTTGACATATCTTTCTAGGAAAGAAAACACAATAATATCTGTTTTCATCTTCCTATCTGGAGGAATTAGTTCTAAGGACTGCAGTGTTGTGGTGTGAGAAAAAGGGGTGCTGGGAACAGAAACTGGACAGCCAAACCACTCTCCCCTCTCCCCTAATCTGAGCATGCCACCTTCTCACCCTGAACAGGGGAAATGCCACCCAGAGCGCTTCTTTGCATCTCATCCCAGTGTCTATCTATAAGAGTGTCTCCCTGCAGTAAACTCAGGATCTTCCTTATAAAACTGGTACAGCAGGCTGGAGGGATGGTTCAGTTGATAAAATGCTTGCTTAGCAAGAGTGAGAGCATGAATTTGATTTCCAGAACCCACATAAGAAAGACTGGGCTAGGCGGGGTAATGTGCAATTTTAATCCTAACTCGGGGAATGTAGAGAGCCTGTGCTTGCTAAGGAGCCAGCCTAAACTATTTGATGACTTCAAAGCCCGTGAGAGACCCAGTCTCAACAAACAGGAAAGACACCCAAGGTCAACCTTTGGTCTTTGCATGCATGTGCATACATGTGCACATGTATCAGTATGTGTACACACACACACACACACACACACACACACATACATACACACACACATACACACACATACACAGCTGGGACTGAGCCAGACTCATTCAAAGCTGAGTGCTCAGACTGCTCACAGCTTGACAATGAGACTTGCTTTCCCAGGAGTCAGGATCCCTTCAGGTGCTGCAGGGAATCAGCTGGCTGTCCAGTTTCCATCGTCTCCTTCTGAGGGTGAGGCTGAATGTTATCTTGTTCTTTTTTCTGACATTGTTCCGATTTTCACAAGGAATACTGAGCCATATGCAGCTCTTTGAGTTGTGTCAGTTTCCATCACTATCTGTGATGGAAAGAGAACATGGCGTGGAGTTGTTTCTATTGGTCACTGGAAAGAAAAACAGGAGATAGAGCTGAGGGTCTGAAATACCGAGTCTTTCATTTACTGGTTGTGTCACAGTACAGACCAAACAAGGTCTTTTCTGCTGGTTAGTCCATTAACTCTACTTCTGTATGTGTCAGGTTTATCTTTGCCCCATTCAGAAAGTGCTATTTGGATCCTAGTTCCCTAAAACAATGACATTTACCCGATTTTCCTTTGGGAGGAAGCACTCACTCATCATTACCCAGCTAAAAGATGAACTGCTCAGAATGATTCTGATAGACTTAATCAAATTAAGTCTATTAAAAGATGAGCTGCTCAGAATGGTTCTGATAGACTTAATCAAATTAAGTCTACTATCTTTTTATAAGCTTCCCATGATGATCATGCCATGGAAAATAGTTTTCCAAATTAAATCATACCTTGATGTGTATATAGAATACAAAACCTGGATGACTCCTTTTCTGTCTCAGAACACTTGTTCCTTCATTACACAGACTGTGATCCTGAATCCCAGAGCATTTTCATTGACTTTAAACTGCCCACATTTTTTTAACTAAAAACTGCTCACATTTTAACAAAATTGCTCTTAAAGAAAACTACTAGAATATCTTATCAGGTATCCTAGAAATCTGTGCATGAGTCTATTACGGTTCTTACTTTATGGCATTATTTGTTTTAAATGTTGTGATTGTCCAATTGGTGATTGGTTGAGTGTAAGACCTTTCCCATGTCTTTATTATGAGCACAGACCTATACGTCTATGCTTTTAACATCCTGAAAGGATGGGTAGATTATTATAGTGGACTTTCACCTCAGACATAGAGATTGCAATGGATTTGCCTCTTTGGCTTACCGATTAGAACTACCTCCACTAATTCCATCTATCTTTGGTTTCAGCCAAGACTCATCTGTTCTCTTAGCAAAATACCCTTAAGGTTCATGCACATCAATGCCTATTGCAGAGTTTCCTTCTTTTTTTAGAAATAATATTACTTCAATACATAAAGAATAAAATAGGAGTAGAGACTGAGAAATGATAAGCAGAAGTAAAATCGCATTGTGTGCACACACTGCATTGTTCCACTTGTGTGAAGATTCTAAAATTCTCAAATCACAGAAGCAAAGATAATGGTTGTCTATGGGAGCTGGGAATAGAAGAAATACAGCCTTTGCTAACCAATAAAGGTTTCAGTTAAAGAGGTGAAAAGGTTCTGGAGCTCTGTTGGACAGCACCATCGCTACCATCACTGTCACGTACTTAGAAAGTTGTTAAAAGGGGAGATATCATGTTAAGTGTTCTCACCATAGTAAAATGAAATTAAAACAAATGCCCTGTGGCTAGAGCCTTCGCAGTCTACCCTTCCATCCCTTCCCTGACTGCTCTATCCAGGATTTCCCACCATTCTCTTCAAATGCCCTGGTTTCCTTCAATCCTGGGCAGCTTTCTGTGGGACTCTGTGGTGGTTTGAAAGGTTGTGGCAACTTAAAAATCCCACCTGTATCTCTACCACTATCAATATATTCTGGCTTGTCCTGATGGTTCCCAAAACAAGATTATAAGCTCAGGAGATGCTCCTGAAATGGCCTGTGTGCATGCAGTTCCCTGTCGTGTGTCCAGCTCATCATCTTTTGTCACTACTCTCCAAGCCTGGAACTTTCTTCCCTGTTCCCTGCCTGCATGAAGCAGTATTCTCTTAGTCACCTAGACCAAAAGTGTGTGATGGACCCGAAGGCCTTCTGCTCCCCTGCTACCCGAATCCTCTCTGCCCAGCCTATGCATTCCAAAACTCTATTTTGTCTTTCTCTTCTACTGTCAATGTACTATTTCTCTTCTGCATTATTAAGAAAGCTTCGCATCTGGCCGCCTCCCTTTAGCACACAGAAGCCCATCTTTTATCCTACTGTTCAGTTTTAAGCCCAAATTTAACTCTAATGATTTGATTCCCTGCTCCAAATCTAGTGATTTCCCATTATTTCAAGATAAAGTTCAAGCTTCTTAAGCTGAGGGGGAAGGGGGACATTAAAAAGCAAGAATACGTCAATGGAAGACAGTTTCTTATTTGGACAAAGACTTTTAGGATCCAGCTTCCGTTTCCTGCCTAGTACTGTCTTCTGCTGCTACACTCCAAACCCTCTTCCCAGCCCTACTCTACACATGCATGTTCCTGCATATATTTGTATATAAAACTTTTCACCCAAGTGTTTACTTCCTGTCTCCTTTACATAGGACTCTTTTCATTTCTTACATCTTTATTCACTTGGATCATGTCTGCTCAACCTGTAAGACATGGCTCAAATAGTTTGTCTCTTCTGAGAAAACACTCACCATGACTTTCCCCTCCATGTTCTTAATACTTAAACTAAATCCTGAGCCTGCATTTTTTTTCTCCTCTGTTCTACTGATAGGTTTCTCACAATGTTTGACACATAATGGAAAACCCAACTGGGGGGCTTTGAAGATCAGGGAAAGGAAGGGATAAAATGTACGGAAATAATATAGGGCTTGGACCCACAAACTCCTAAGATAACATTTGCAGATGCTCAAGTTCTTTTATGAAATTGGGTAACACTTGAATGACCTATGAATGCGCATCTTCTCCTATTCTTTACGTCATCTCTAGATAACTTCTAGTAACTTATGAAATATAAATGCTCTGTAAAGAGTTGCTCTATTCTGTTGTGGAGAGACTAAGAAGAGAAGTTTATGCACGTGCAGTGCAGATACAGTTTTCCCCAAATCCCTTTTGATTCACAGCTTGATGAGTCCACAAATGTGGAACCTATGGATACAGAAGGCTGACTGCATAAAGAGCACTGTATAGTGTGTTTGTTGTATCCTATGACATTGAGCTTTTTATGTGGGGGGATTAATCTTCTGGGTAATTAGGGAATCATTCTTTCTAGACTTAAGTACTCATGTATTCTATAATTATGAGGTCAACCTTAGACCTGGAAAAGTCTACACTGAGATTCCTGGAGTTAGCTCCATTGTGCTTTTAGCTCCAGGAATCTCAGTTCACAGAAAAGCAAGAGCAGTCATAAGGTTACTTATATAGTATAGTATCAATTCCAGGCCCTTCAATGCAGACTGAGCCCATCTGGGCTTCTAACTCATGAAATGCACATCTAGATTTTAGAAGCTTGAATGTCAAAGTGGATTACAAGAATGAATGAATACATGATATATATATATATATATATATATATATATATATAGTCATTCTCTCTGTCGTTATTAAATACTCCTATTATTGAACTAACTTCACTTTAAAATGGTTGTGTGTCATTCAGTCTATTAGAGAATGCTAAAGCTTCCAAGAAGAAGGAAAAAGTGTAGCATTAAAGTAGGAGTCCAGGCCCCTCTCTAAACAACCCTCTCCTCTTCTTGCAGATGGAAGTCCTTATACCTGGTGGGTTGGCAAAGCCAATGAGAAGCACTACTACTGGGGAGGCTCAGAGCCAGGAATTCAGAAGTGTGCCTGCGGCATCGAGCGCAACTGCACTGACCCCAAGTACTACTGCAACTGTGACGCAGACTACAAGCAGTGGTGAGTTGCCAGAGAGCCCAGCCTCCCCATGCCTGAAGGTCAAATGGACTGGGTAGAAGGGAGCCTGGGAAAGTGCTGAAGTCAGAAGAGACTAGGTGAGAAATGCGGGGCGCTGACCCAGTGGAAAAGTATCAGGAGCATCTACAAAATATAAAGGCAGCTGAGGTCAGTGCATCAAGGGTATGCATTCAGAAACACACTGACACATAATTGATGTGTGCATATTCTATTCAGAGAGGAAAATAATGAGCCGTGTGGACAGTGCTGATTTGCATTATCACACGTACCCTGCAATCCTGGAGGAAACAGCTGGGGCAGAATACCATGTGCAGGTACCCGAGAGGGGACAGGAGGACCACTGTGCCTAGCAAGAGCTCTCACCTCCCATGATGTTTGCTTTAATATACAGACCAGGAGAAAGAAAGAGAGCGAGAGAGAGAAAAGGAAAAGAATTCTTTGTTCTTATCTCTAGCAGGTACTGGGTTGTCTCATTTTCCTTTAGACCCTGAATTGTTTACAACACTAATACAAATCAGTTCAAGAGAGATCTATTTTGGGTCCCTTTCCTCCCTCTGCTCGCTTTTGTCCTGCTTCACAGTGAGTGGCTAAGGCCATGTCAGTCACAGATAAAGATAAAATCTGCTGTCATTCTCTGGAAAGGGGAGAGGGCCTGGATGGTCAGGTAGAAGACTGTAAAGAGAAGCAGAGCCCCCCACCCCCACCCCCCGTCAGTCAGCCCGTGTGGGAGCCATGTGTCCATTCCTGCTCTGGGCAGCTGCAGGAAGCAGGGCCCTGGATCTCAAGGTGGCCCAACCTTGGTTTCCTAAGTCCATCCCCAAGTCACACCACGTGCGAGAATGATGTATAAGATACGTTCATTCTGCCTGTTACTCAGAAACTAATTCTTAGGATTTCAATGTTATGATTTTCAAGTAGAATGCATACAAACTTCCCAAGAACTGTTTCTTTTAGTATGTAAAAAATATTTTTTTTTTATTTCTGTATGTGTATCAATGTACTGTCTGCATGCAGGTCTGTGCACCCGTGTCGTGCAATGCCGCGGAGGTCAGAAGAGGGTCTCGGATTCCCCTGGAGCTGGAGTTCTCCTGGAACTGGAGCTTCAGACGGCTCTCGGCCGCCATGTGGGTGCTGGGGATCGAACCCGGGTCCTCTGCAAGAGCGGTCGGCGCTCTTAACCGCTAGGCCATCTCTCCAGCCCTATGTAAAAAATATATAACGGCTATCTACTTCAGTGGCTTAGAATCTATGGGTGTGTGTGTGTGTGTGTGTGTGTGTGTGTGTGTTAGTAATAGTTATTGTTAGGATCTAATTGTGGCTTGCTGTAAAAAGATTCTAATAGCCAACTTTTAATTTTGTTTGGTGGACATATTCATACTTGTAGAATGCACTAAGAGTGGACATTGGGAATGGGAAGGATGTGGGCTCCCAGGTCAATCTTACATTCATACATCAGTCATCTATTTAACAAGTACTGAACACTTTTATGCTATGGCTTCTGCCAAGCACTAGGAATGAAAGAGTGAGCGACACCAACCAGAAGCCGTCCTAACTTGTTTTCACCGTTTACTGTTTTTTTTGTCAGTCAGCAAGCCTGGCGGACTTTTGGATCCACTCGCTTATTCTGCTCTGATTCTCTGGCACGTCAGGAGGCTGACTTGGCACAGTCAGAATGTCGTTACTGTTCACTTCGCCTTGCCCTTCCTCACAGGAGAGCTGAGGAAGGCAGGAAGAGGAAAATTTAGGGCATGCCTCCAAGTAGAGCTCATTTTTTTAGACATCCTGTTGAGTGCGAGGAGACTGTGACAATAGAACAGGCCCTTCCCCCACAAGGAGCTCACAAGTAGTTGTAGGAGGACACACATGTGGACACCAAGACACAGCCAGTGCTCAGAGCTTGGCATGTGCAGGACACGACAAAAACTAGTGGGAGACATTTTGACCCTAACTGAGGGAAGGAAAGGAGGAATGAGGAATGCCTCTGAGAAAGAGGCACGTTCAGATGAGAAAAGGAGTTTGCCTGGCTTGACCATCTTGAAGGGGAAGCAAGAATGAGCAGAGCCTATGAGGGAACTGTCAGGGTGAGATCTGGGATGTAACCTGGGAAGAAAGGAATTGTTGATGGGGACTGAGTGTGAAGGACAGAACGACGGCGGCGGCACTTCTCTGGCAGGAGAGAGGGGCTGGAGGCAATGTAGTCCTGTTCAGATTGCCAAGGGGCTGAGTGGACAGAAAGCGGAAGCCACTAAGAGCATATCACAGTGGTCCTTGAAGGGCATCAAGGGCTTAAGGCAGAGGCCTGTAGAACCCTGGAGAATGGCAGAATGCATATAGGAGTTTGCGGAATCAGTAGCCAAAGAACCCAGTAGTCATGACTATGAGAGAAGAAAAAGGATTCGAAGCTTGCCATTTAGATGCTTTAAAATGGAAACAGAGCAAGAATCCAGTATGAGGAAACAGATAAAGAGTCCAGCTTTAGGAGTATTTAGTCAGAGACAGCAGCCTGATATCTAGAGTCAACCCCAGAATGTACAGTTAGTGGGGATTGCAGGGAAGAAATATATAGACTGTAGAGAGATGTGCCTGCCTCTGAAATACTCAAAGGAGTATAACTAAATCTAGATTCCCAGATCACTGAATGGAATGCTAAGTGTGAGCATACACATCCATTCTCACAGACCTCCTCAGCCAAGCTTTGGATGAAACTGTAGAGACTGTTGCTCCGGGTGCCTTATCCCCTCAGGACTGAGTAACAATTAAAACCTGCTTACCCCTCTGCTTCCTCTGCTTCTCTAGAGTTAGTCGAAAGTCACACAATATAGGTATTATATTTTTGAATAAGTTGAAAGGTATAATAGTAGCTGTTAATGTGTTCTCCAGCACAAGGGAGAAAGATTCCAGAGTTGTCGTTTGGTCTTTTACCACACTGGACAAAGGAACTCCTATGCGGACACTTTGATACTTGGCATGAATGGAGTTGTATCTGGAATCTCCTTCCACATTATTCACGAGTAATAGAGGGGACTTAGCTGGAAACCAGACCACTTCACATCCAGATTTACCATCTGTGGGAACATCTAACTTCCGTGAAACTTGAGATCTGCTGTTTGTGTCATGAAAATAAGCAATGGTGAGACTGGACTACTTAGTGGGAAGGAGACAGAAACAGAAAACGAAATGTTCTGTAAGTGGGAGTATAGGACACATGGTCATTTAGAATTTTGTGTGTGTGTGTGTGTGTGTGTGTGTGTGCGTGTGTGTGTGCAGGTGGATACGTTCATGTGTGCATATGCATGGGCGTATACAGTGTGTGCAGGTACACATGGGTGTGCAGGTAAATACGTGCATGTGTTCACATGCATGTGGAGGTCAGAGCACAACACAGGTGTCATGCTCCTTCACTCTTCACCCTATTTTTTAAGACAGGGTCTCTCACTAGCCTGAGGTTTTCCAGTTAGGGTAGGCAGACTGACCATCAGGCTCTAGGAACCCCGCCTCTGCCTCCTTAATTCTAAAATGACAGATCTGTGCCACCACACCCAGCCCTGTCTTTTCTGTATGGGTCCTGAGAATCAAACCCAGATCCTTATGCTTAGAAGGCACTTTACTAACCATCTCCCCAGACACTTGAATTTCTGTTTGTTCAGACAGGGTCTCACTAAGTAGACCTGCCTGGGCTGGAACTTACCACATAAACAAAGCTGACTTCAAATTCAGAGATCTTCCTACCTCTGCCTTCCAAGCATTGAGATCACAGGTATGAGCTATCATGCCAGGCTCATTTGGAATTTTTTTTTTTTTTTGGTCTTTTCAAGACAGGGTCTCCTTGTAGCACCAGCTGTCCTGGAATTCACTCTGTAGACCAGGCTGGCCTTGAACTCACAAAGATCTACCTGCCTCTGCCTCTGCCTCTGCCTCCCAAGTGCTAGGATTAAAGGCGAGAGCCACTTATTCTTCCAGACCAGGCTTTCATGTAAAATCATGAAGATTCCCCATTGTTTTTATATTACAGACAGTTTAGGGATGTGTTATTTTGAACCAGCTATTTGCAAGTTTTAAATTCCAAGCTCAAACCATAGACCACATGTTATATTTCTAACTCTAAACCATAGACTGAACATTTATTCTCATCTATTAGAGTAAAATACATACAAATAGAGCTGAGATGAATGAGACTGTAGCTCAGAGCAGGATCTGGTCTCACAACAAAGCCATCATGGCCTGTGAGAACTGTAACAATCCTGATAATAGCCTGATTATCTATGCCGTGAGAAGTTCTGCGCAGCGATTTCTGAGATTGAATGTAATTTAACATTTATGATTTACTATGCACAGCAATAGTCAATATCTCCCCTACAGTGCCAGATCCTAATTAAGCTGGCGTGGGTCTTGGCTAAGCACCCACGGCTGGGTAATTCCTGGCCTCGTGTAGCCCATCTCAATGAGCAAGATCATCACCTCTGAAATTAGCCATCCTGAAATGGAATTATGGGTGAAGGAGCGCCCGTGGCCTGCTCCACTGCCTTCCCTCATTGTGTAGATTGTAGACTTTCTGCAGCATTGAGTTCTGGCCTTGATGACGCCAGACATGGTAAGTGGTAAGTGAAGAGAAAAGCTATCCTCTCAGGCTTTGTGGTATAATTAGCGAGGGCTTCCCACCTCCACATTAGGAAGGTCAGTCAGCTGCTAACCACTTGCATTCTGTTCAGTTCCCCTGGATGGAAGTGGCTTGTCCATCAGGCTTTCCCTTTCAGGGCTGGAAATAATCCATGCCCGGCCTTTCCTGGCAGCAGAGAGGGGTTTACCCTCTCTTTCTCTCATTTTTTCAAAGCCACCAACATGTTTTCCATTGGCCTGGCTTCTAATCAACAACTAATTGCTTTGTATCATGAATCTTTTAAAAAGTATTCATTATACATTTTTCATTGTTTTTAAATGACTTCATCTAATCTTTTTGGTGACATTTTCTTACTAAGTTTTTAGATTGCCTCTTACATATTTATCAGTGTGGTTTCACCCCAGTATTGATCAGATACGCTAGTGGCTTCATTCATGAGGTACTCATTGGATGTCAGGTCTTGTTCCAGGGGCTTAAATGTGTCATGTCATTTAAACCTCAGACTGACCCTGGGATAAAGGACTGTGTTATCATTTCATGGATGAGGAAATTAAGTCTCAGGACATACAGAAAACAAATAGTTGTAAACTCAAACTCAGAGCAGACAGCTCCACACTCAGGTATGTAACAACACTACACGCACACACACACACACACACACACACACACACACACACACACACACACACGTTCAGAGCCAGTTACTTCCTGTCTCCTGCCCTTCAGCCTCTGAGATCTTCAGGAACAAAACTTGCTCTGTTCCTCTACTCCGGCCTACTGAACTTCAGCCTGTTAGGCTCCTGGTGCTTCCCAAGAGCTTTGTTCTGCCGACCCCTTACCTCTCAGACTGTGACTGTCACAGAGTCTCTTAGGGACCAGTACTGATACCTAGCTCATCATTTTTGTGGTAGAAACCAGATTATGGCCTTCAGCAAGACTGAAGGCTGAGGATTAGTGGAGTTGTTAAACTGGGCAAATCTTGTGACTGCTCCTGGGAATGGCCCACACAAGAGCTCAAACTCCAAGGCTCTGGCCAAGTTCCACTGATGATTTCTTTAGCCATCATCTTCTCTGTGGGTAATGATGCTCCTAGGCAGCTGTGGGCAGGCCAGAAGACTTCTCCAGACCCCAGAGGGGTAGGAACTACTCTATGACTCATACAGGAAAGGCAACTATGCCCTGGATGATTAATATAGCCAACATTATGGGGAAACTCCAACCTTCAGCCATAGAGGGCTGACCTAGAATAAGCCATCACTGGGCTGTTGCTGCCCAGTGTGTAAGATAACAGCCCCACAGAACTGGTGTACTACAATGTGGTAACATGAGTCCATTTTTAGGTCATGTACTCTCCCTAGAAGAAGAGGAAAAGTTAGTCCATACACTCCTGCTATTTCTTTAGAGAAAATTGTGGGAGAAAATGAGGCCTCCTCTCTACTGGAGGAAGATGAGTCCTCAGGGACAGGGCAGTTTAAATGTGATTCACCGTGGGAAGAGGAGATATGCTTTAACGTTGCTGGGTCAACATTCCACTACATTTGCATTATTAAACAGAATACATATACATACTTCACAGAAAATAGTAAGCTTTATGTTCTGACCAAAAATTTAAGAGCAGTATGGAGGTATTTGCCTGACATGTCCCTAAACATAATGCTACAGAAATTATTTCCCAGGAACTCGAAGCACTAGCAGAGTGATAGCAGTAAAAAGCTCTTAAAACCACTACATTATCTCTCCTGTCCCCAATGGAAGAGGAAAAAAAATGTAGCCTTTAATGTTTCCAGCTGTTTAGATACAACAACCAGTTCAACAGAGAGAAGAAAAATAAACACAAACAACAGATGTTTGAAAAGGACCTCCACTTTTATTTTTATTTATTTATTTATTTATTTATTTTTTTTTGGTCTTTTCGAGGCAGGGTCTCCCTGTAGCTCCAGCTGTCCTGGAACTCACTCTGTAGACCAGGCTGGCCTTGAACTCACAGAGATCTGCCTGCCTCTGCCTCCCAAGTTCTAGGACTAAAGGTCCACCACGACCGTCGGACCTCCACTTTTAAACAGTGAAATGAGCATAGTTATGAGATATTCTCTAAGAAAAGAGAAGCCCTTTAGTACAAAGAGGTAGATTGCTCTGGGGTAGAGCTTGGAGCTGGCTGTAGGTGGATGGTCTGCTTGTCTTCTTGTTTCCACACTCGACTCCTTTATTTTTATTTTATGTATCTGAGTGTTTTGCCTGCATGTATATAGGTGCACCATGTGTGTGCAGTACCCACAGAGGCCAGAAGATGGCACTTAGAGCCCCTGGAGCTGAAGTTAAAGATGGTTGTGAGCTGCCATGTTGATGCTAGGAACTGAACCTGGGTCCTCTGGAAGATCAGCCAGTTCTCTTAACTGCTGAGCCATCTCTCCAGCCCCATATTCAACAGTTTAAACAGCTTCTTTGCATCTTACAATTCTCCTGTGTAAAATGGAGATGGTGGCAGTGGTGTAAGGGTCACTCTATGGAGCATGTTGGCACAGAATGCTGAATATCACACCTACAGCAAGCTCTTGACAGCACTTTGCCCTGCTATTATTACTAATGATGGACTCATGATTCTAGCTACATTTGGTTGAGAATGTCATACTGAAGCCTCTGGTTATTTTTCAAAGCAATGTGTAAAATACTATCAGTGGTATATTCTTTAACTGCATTCTTTTCCCTGTGACATGTGCCCTTCTGAATGAAGACAAATACCTTCAGATACATTGTTTTCCATTGTTTCTGTATTAATCTCAATGAGAGAAACCCAAATAAGTTTGTAATCCATATAAATATCCATTAGTGTAAAAAATTACACAATCATAATGATATAAAGGTATTAAATGGAGACTGGAGAGATAGCCTAGCGGTTAAGAGCACCAACGCTCTTGCAGAGGACCCAGGGTCAATCCCCAGCACCCACATGGCGGCTAAGAACCGTCTGTAACTCCAATTCCAGGAGAACTCCAGTTCCAGGGGAATCCGAGACCCTCTTCTGACCTCCGCAGCATTGCATGACACGGGTGCACAGACCTGCATGCAGACAGTACATTCATACACAAAGATAAATAATAATAATAATAATTTTTTTAAAAAATAAAGGTATTAAATGAAGAAAGTAGAAATACAAACTTTAATGGAAAGACAGGAAAACTGGGTGTACAAAAATAAAACTGAAGAAGAGCCTGATCTGATTTGTCCTGGTTTCCTTTGAATTGGAGGTTTTGTTCATCTTTTTAAATCTATGACCCTCATATGTGTATAAACAATTTCTGGAAACTCTACAGTACAAACTATTAGTAGCAGTGAACACAGAGGACTAAGGGTATACTTGGTGGAAGATCATGCTTTTCTCAATCTTCATTGTATTAATCCTTAGTGTTTTGAGATGGTCATAATTTAACCAATTTAAAATTATTTTATAATTTATAATTTTATTTTTTTGAATTTTTATTGATGCTTTGTGCAATTCATACATTATTTTCCAATTCAGTTCAGGCACATTTCCCTTTCCCTTCGCCCCCCCCACCCCATCCCAGATCATGCATTCTGCCATAACTGTCCTGCATCTTTCTCTCAGTTTTTTTCATTTTTTAGCTATAAGTGATAATCCATGAGTACAAGCATCCTTCGTGCAAAACCAATCTGCAGGCTGTTGTGCCCAAACCCCCACAGCCCCACCATCCAGTGGGGGGTGACGGGTTGTTTGTTCAATCAAGTTGATCAAATGAGTGTCCAGACTACATTGCTGTAGTTTCACCATTCACCCCAATCGCAGCCCTTACATTCTACCACACCCCCTCTTCCACAGATTGTTCCCTAGGCTTAGAAAAGGGGCACAGGTGGATGAGAAGCAAAACAGTCCACTCTCTCTGGAGCTGTTGTCTTGGACTCTGGTCAATTCTGGCTGTTTCCTTTCATGGGCTGACAGTTTGTCCAGGAATAACCTTTTGATCCTACTAATGAAGCACAAGCAATTAGATATATAGATATTTATACATCACTATAGTTATGGTAGGTTACTTTGGCATAGACACATATGTTTGGATGATATGTTAATCCATGAATTACATTTTTCCCCTGTTAAATATGACAGGGTCTTACGTGTGGCTTATAACATCCTTAACCACTGAGAGGACGTAAGCTTGTGGCATCAGCCATGGGTTATTCCTCCAGGGAGAGAGCCAATAGCCAATTAGATTTGGGATATACAGGCACATGGCTGCCTCTGCTGCACAGTATTTCCAGGCAGGTGAGGTGTAGCTGGTGCTGGCGGTGGAGTCTTGCTTGACTCAAGGAGACCCATATTTGCTTTATTGGATTAGGGTTTAGTGGCCTTTGGTAACACTCTTTGGCATTCCAGAGGCCATCTGTACACTTGCATGTGTGGTCTCAATACATCCCTCCCATGTTGACGTCGGGTCTTCGGCAGCAGGGTCTTATCGCCTCTCCTCCTGCAGGTATCCCAACTTAGGGGCAAGGAGCCCTTACCTTTTGTGGGCTTGGATCCCCTGGCCAACATCCCCCTGGTGAACAATCCATTGCTGATGTCAGAGCTCCTGCATTAATATACTTTGCCTAGTGCAAGACCAAGGACTTTAGTATTATATTTGGTTTCTGAAGAGAAATAATCTTTTTCATAGTTCTTATGTCTATAGTCCAATTAAAGAAGGCAGTTTTACCAGTTTTAAAGAGATTACCTCATAATGGTTGTCTCCCAGTTTTACAGTTGGAGAACGACCTCACACGTCATATTTCTCCTTGTTCTATGGGGGGAGGCAAGAAAGTGTCTCACATCAAAACCTTTGTGGCACCTAGAAGGTAAGCTCATTAGACTCATTATAGATAGTTGTTACATGTAGGATCCACAGAGGGGTTCAATGTTTTTTTTTTTCCTTTTTTTGATGTTCGATGGGTCAACCTTTCAGTTGGCACTTTTTGGTACATCTACTCAATGCAAACTGTATTTTTCTTTCTCACCGTTAAGTTGTGACATTTTTGTCCTGTTGGAATAAACAAAACTTTTCCCATAGTTAGTTTTAAGATTTGAATTGCAAGTTTTTTGACGAAAGGTTTCAGGTCTTTCTGTACCCCCCCCTTTTTTTAACCCATGGTCTCCAGAACAGTTGTATTATACATAACTATGGGGAGAATCAAGGCACAGATTTCATCAAATTCACCCATGTTGTTGGGTGACTATATATGTAAACTTGGGAAGCAAACTTATTTTTGCATTAAATCATCTTAGAGAATGCTACAAGGGATACGGTACAACAGAGAAATTATAGAGAAATTTGTATATGCCAGTCCCAGGTTATTGCTCTACAGATTTTATGTAAAACAATGTGGACAACAGCAAATTAATCTCCATTTAACTCAGTGATTACCGTTTTTATCAGAGTCTGTAACCCAATGTTGTTTAATATCACATATTTACTTTTACTAAGTCCTAAAACACCATGTATCTGTGGACAGTGTCAGGCAAAACTGGATACTTGTTGAACTCACGTCATTAAATATGCCTTAATCAATATAACACCGTGTCCCTCTCCCCCCCTCCCCTCTTCCCAATTCACATTTCAGTCCGTTTTCTGACGCAGTCTTTCTGTTTTTCTTTTACTATGCATCCCTCTCCATGAGAAATATTTTTTTCACATAAATTTATTTATTTATTTTTAATAAATCTAGACCCATGTTCCCGCTCATCCCCACCCCACCAGAGCTTGTGCATTCTGCCAAACATGCTTTCTATCTCTTAGTCTTCCTCAATATTTTCCATGGGGAAGTTGACTGTTTTAGCAGAAGTTTCACTGTTTCAGTCAGTTCTTTGATGCAGTATTTTCTGTTGTGGTTGTTGTTTCCAAATGCATTATGCCCAACTGGCTTTGTACAAAAGCTCAAGGGGCCCTACACAAAGAAATACTTACAACTGGGTAATTGGCACTACATCCACAGATGAGTGATACCATGCTTCGTTTGTTTTTTCTGGGACTGTGTTACTTCACTCAGCATGATGTCCTCTAGCTCCAGCCATTTCCTGCAAAGCTCGTGATGTCGTCTTCTTTACTGCTGCATAGAATTCCATTGTGTAGATGTACCACATTTTCTTCTACCACTCGTCAGTTGAGGGGCATTTAGGTTGGTCCAGCCCCTTGCTATTGTGAAGAGAGCTGCAATAAACATGGCCGTGCATGTATCTCTGTGGTGGCGTAAGTCTTGAGGGACATGCCCAGGATGGTAGGTGGGTCGGGTGGCAAGTTCATATCCAAGTCTTCCAAGGTTCTCCACATGCTTTCCATAGTGGGCTGTACAAGTTTACATTCCCACCAGCAGTGGATGAGTGTTCCCCTTTCCCACAACCTCTCCAGCTCTTGGTATCATTGTTTTTTTGATCTAGCCAGTCTTATGGAGTAAGATGATATCTTAAAGTGGTTTTTCATTTGCATTTCCTTAATGATTAGTGATGTGAGCAGTTCTTGAGGTGTTTCTCAGACATCTCTAATTCCTCGCTTGTGAATTCTCTGTCAGTTCTTTGCTCCATTATTGAGGCGGTCATTTGTTTTCTTTTTGCTGATGATATGATTGTTTACTTAAGGGATGCAAAAAACTCCACCAGAAAACTCCTAGAAACAGAACTTAGACATTAAGTAAAGTGGCAGAATACAAAATTCCTTAAAAATCAATGGCCTTTCTTTACACCAACAACAAGCAACTGGAGAAAGAATTCAAAGAGACCTTCCCATCCACAATAGCCTCAAAAACATAAAATACCTAGGAACAAACCTAACCAAAGATACCAAAGACCTCTACAACAAAAATTTTAAACCCTTAAAGAAAGAAATTGAAGAAGACCTCAGAAAGATGGAAAAACCTCCCATGCTCATGGATTGGGAAAATTAACATTGTAAAAATGTCCTTTTACCAAACTCTTGTATAGAGTTAATGCAATCCAATCAAAATCCCCAAGAGTTCTTCTCACAGGCGGGGAAACAAAAGTTCTTAAATTCATTTGGAAAAACAAGAAGACCCCGAATAGCTAAATCAATCCGTGAGTGAAAAGATCTACACAGGAGGATCTCTATACCAGATTTTAAACTATACTACAGGGCTATAGTCTAAAAACAGCCGGTACTGGCACAAAAACAACCTGTTGACCAATTGGAACAAAACCGAAGATACAATCCTGAGCACATAAAATTTCATCGCCATCTATATGTTGCAAGGGCCAAGAAAAACCACAATGGAGAAAAGGACAGCATCTTCAGCAGATGGTGTTTGGGCAAAACTGGAAAAAATCACCACCTGTAGAAGAATGAAATTAAACCCCTACTCTCACCCTGTACAAAAGTCAACTCCAGATGGATAAAAACCTCAACGTGAAAACCCCAACTCTGAAGGTGTGAGAGAAAAATTGTTGCAGCAGACTACAAGACATAGGCGTAGGAAAAGGACTTCCTAAATCAGACGCAGCTGCCACAAGAATTAAGGTCGACAAATTGACAAAATGGGACCTCATCCAACTCAAAAGCTTCTGTACTCAAAAGAAACAATCAAGGAAGTGAAGAGAAAACCCACAGAATGGAGGAAAACCTTCACTGCAGATACATCTGACAAAGCATTGACATCCAGAATATATAAACTACTCAAAAAACAAAGAAAAAAGAGAAATATTTATATCTGGGTTGTTGGTACTAGCATCCACATATGAGGGACACCATTTGTCATTTGTTTTTCTGGGACTGTGTTACTTCACTTAACATAATGTCTTCTAGCTCCATCCATTTACCTGCAAAGTTCATGATGTTGTCCCTCTTTACCACTGCATAGAACTCTATTGTATACATGTACCACATTTTCTCTATCCACTCATCAGTCGAAGGGCACCTGGGCTGGTTCCAGCTTTTTGCTATTGTGAACAGAGCTAGTGCCCGAGTAATGGCGTCTTGCCTGCGACTCACGATTTATAATTTTAAAATAATTATTTTAAATAATTTTAAAAGTTAAAAAGACACAACATCCCATTACATATCAAAGTAATATTTCATGTTATTGTTACATATTTATTTTCACTTTTATTTATTTATTTATTTGTTTATATGTGTGTGTGTATGTGTGTGTACCACATGTGTGCAGGTGTCTGTGGGGACCAGATGAGAGTGTTGGATCCTGGAGCTTGAATTACAGGTTATTGTGAGCTGCCCAACCTGGGCCCTGGGAATGGGACTCTGGTCCTCTGGATGAGCAGCAAGCACTCTTAAGTGCTGAGCCATCTTTCTAGCTCTTTACGGTGTTATTTTAAGAACCAGAAAATGAGAGAATCATTTTCAACAACAGCAAAAACCATAAAAGGGATGCGCCTCACATTGGTTGTTCAGGTCAAGTGCTAGGAGGAGTTTCTCAGCAAAGGGAGGCCCTTCCTTTTATTAGCCTGGTAATCACATCATACACATTTATATTTCTCTCTGGGGAATTCAGGTCTGCATCTTAAACCCTCTGGGATCCTGATTAGGAAAACTTTCACTTTCCCTCTCACTACATATATAGTGGTCTTAGTCATGCTCTTTATAAGAATAAGTATCATCATAAGAGTCAACTGGCTGCCAACCTGATCAAAATAGTAGTTGCCACTCAGATAAGTGTCCATGTATACGCATGTGTGTGAAATATCATATTAAATAGACATCTTCCAACATGCCTCCCTTTTAGAAGGATAGAAGGAAGGAAGGAAGGAAGGAAGGAAGGAAGGAAGGAAGGAAGGAAGGAAGGAAGGAAGGAAGGAAGGAAGGTTGGTTTTCATCTTCACCTTGGTTAACCTACGGTGAGTGCCCCATGTCAGAGCAGGCCCACAGCAGTTCTCAGGGGCTCACACAGCCCATGTAATTTCCTTCTTGTCTTTTCTGGGCTGGTTTACTGTGCGGATTTCATCAGCCTTCCATTACTTTTATCTCTGTGATCAAGCAATTGACAAGCAGCAGTTTAAGGGAGGAAAGATTTATTTTAGTTTTGTTCATGCTTTGCAGATATAGGGTCCACCCTGCTAGGGAAGCGCAGCAGGGTGTACAAGCCACAGTGGCAGGGGATCCCATGGTGGTGGGAATGTGAAGCTTCTTGCTCACACCTGGACAGATGTCCAAGCAGAAAGAGGCAGTCAAAAGCAAAGCAGGGCTATAACCTTCAAGACTCACTGTCCAGCAAGTGACCCACTCACTCCAGCTCCCAAAGGTTTCACAACCTCCCTAAACTGTCACTGACTAGGGGCCATGCATTCAAACACATCTAAACCCTGACAACTTCAACACAACATTGCAACAGAATATTCCCAGAAAGTCTAAACAGCTAAGCCCCTTTAGGAGGGTACCAAAGGAGCCCAAGGCACAAGCCCATTGGTCTCTCATTAGGGATTCACAGAGATACAGATGAGGGAACACCAGCCAAGCTCACACAGTCGAGCTGGATCATTGCAGCCCCATGCTCTGAGGCCCGTGCAGCTCAAGCCTCTCTGCTTTCCACAGCACTGACTTAAAATTCCTCTTGGAAACATGATGGGGAAATGTCTCTCCCAGTTTCCAGAAGAAATATAAAGATGGTATATCATTTACTGTCACAGGCATATTTGAGAGCCAACCTGCTTGCACGGCATAGAACCCTCCTGACATCTCATGGATTCTACCATGACAGTAAGGTAATTGGGCCCCAGAAAGATGTCAGCAACATGTCAATACGGTTTGACCATGCTCCAAATAATATTGATGACAGGACAGAGAGAGAGAGATTAATCAGGTGTGCTCCTGTCAGCTGTTCAGAAGGCTGTGGGTTCCCGAAATAGATGCAGCCTACTAACCGAGTGTTAAATGGACTTGAACAGAATAGATGATGTGGTCATCTTGAGAAAAACAGAAGTATGATCCCAGACAGCACTCTGAGGATGGAGTTTATTTCCTGGCCACAGCCTTCTTCCTGAGATCTGTTATATGCTCTGAAAAACAAAAGGAAATTGCCCCCAAATCAGTCACGCCATAGGGTAGAATTAAAAGGCGTGTTAAGGCTGGGGAGACAACAGAGTGGGCCAAGTGCTCGCATTGCAAGCACAAGGATCTGAGTTCAATCCCCAGATTCCATGAAGGGGAAGAAAAGAAACAAAAAACAAAACTAGGCATCGCAGTATCCATTTGTAATGTCAGTGCTGGGTAGGTGGAGATGGGCAGACCCCTGGCCAGCCAGACTGGCCTAAGCATCCCAAGATCTAGATCTTGTAAGTGACTTCATCACAAAAAGAAAAGTCAAAAGTGGATTGCCCCAGAGGAATGACACCCAGCATTGTCTTCTGGCCCACATACACATGCAAGGACACTGTGCATATATGAACCTGCACATACATAACATGAACTTGAGTATGTACACGCACATATACAATACATGTCACTGAGTTAAAGAAAATTCCAGAAGGCAGTTTTAATGCACAGTGTCATTGTGGACCATGTGGATGCAGCCCGTTTGTTTGTTTACTATGACTCCATTAAAGTTAGAACTCCTTGTAGCTGACACTCATCAGCACGCATTCCCCATCAGGTAAGTCGCCTGTCATTGTTCCCCTATATGTCCCTATGGAGCCATCTTTCCCTACCAGATTTGCTCGAACCTTCCTCAGGTTTGATGCCATCTTCAGAATACACTTGGTTGCCAGGCTCCAACTGTCACATTCTTATCCCTGACAGAAGGTAGAGAGGCAAAAAAGGGATGTGTACATTGCCTTCTCCTTCTGAAAATGACCTTCAATTCACATGCCATCCACTGGAACTTTGTGTGACAATGATAGCAGCTAAAAAAGCTTGGTGATATGGCCTTCACTTGGGCATGAATGCCCCTCACTAAAAATTAAGATTTCTACTATAAAAAAGAGAAAGGTAAGAGCACCAGGAGGCATCTGGCAGTCTCTGTCCCATATGTTCGCTTCTTCAAAGGCTCCATCAGTCCCGCTCATCCATCTTCAATGGCTCCCTACCGCCTCCACAGCACACAGCCTCCTGCAGCTGCTGTCCCAGTCACTCTCCATGTTCTCTTCCCTAACTCCTCCCTGCACCATTCTGAGAACAGTTGTGCTTCTCACTGCTAGCCCTGGCTCTGCACCCAAACAACCCTTCACACACCTGCCCTTGCTCCCACGGGCCCCACTTCAGAGCTCCTCCCCACGAACTGTCCTCCATTACCTGCTTCTAGAGTCTGGACAAAACTTGTGCTTTCAGGTCCTCCTTCCTTGGGCTCTCTGGAATTATCTTTATTAGACAATTCTTTTCTCTCTTACCTATAACTCTGTGCCTGTGTCTCTCTCTGTCTCAAACTGAATGCCTCAGAGGCCAAGCTTGGGCCTTGCATGCACTTATTTATAAACCTTCCTACTCATCACACAGAAGATACTCAGCAATTGTTTGTGATTTGATTTAAATTTATAGCATCACAATTCAGATATCTACTCTCTTTTCCTCAGAGTTTATAAACTGCCTTCCTACTGTGAGTCTTATATTCCCAGAGAAACAAATAGCCCCACTTTTAGCCTGTTTTAAGATATTTTATTTGTTATTTTTGTTTTGTCTGTTTGAGTGTATTGGCTGCATTTATATAAGTGCACCCATGTGATAAAATGCCTGCAGAGGTTGGGCAAGGGCATTGGATACTCTGGAACTGGAGGTACAGACAGTTAGGTTGTTAGCTGACATGTGGGCTCTGGAATCAAAGCTGGGTCCTCTTCAAGAGCAACTAGTGCTCTTTACCACTGATGGATCTCTCCAGCACCCCCACCAAGTTTATCCTTTGTAGTTACTTTTACTACATACATCCAAAACTAGGGAGTGGTTTTATACTGTAGATTGAAGGGATTCAGAGAAAGCGAGCTGAGCATCGGCGCTCGCTCATCTCCCTCTGCTTCCTGACGAGACACCATATGACGGATGCCTCGTGCTCCTGCCAGGAGCCTCCCTGCCATGATGGACTCTGTATTAGTTATTTTGCTATTGCTATAAGACACCATAACCATGGCAACTTATAGAAGGAAGAGCTTATTTGGCTTATGATTCCACAGGGATTAGAGTCCATATTGCCATGGAAAGCATGCTCTGCTGAGGTGGCCAGAGCAGAAAGTGGAGGGGTCACTGCTTCAAGCAGGCACAGGAAGCAGAGAGAGAATGGAAATATGTCAAGGCTTGAAAACTCTCAAAGCCAACCCCCCAGGGCCTTGCTTCCTCTGAGCAAAGCTCTACCTCCTAAAACCTCCCCAGTCAGGACCACCAAATGTCCAGCCTACAGGTGATATTCCCATTCAAACTACCACAGACCGTACTCTTGAACTGTGTGATCCAAACCCTTACTTCTTAAGTTGCTTTTATTGGGTATTTTGGCAAAACAATTGGAAAAATAACTAATATAGTCACATAATTTACACACGTGTATGCACACATGTTACATACATAGCCTATATTCATGTATGTGATATATATATATATGTGTGTGTGTGTGTGTGTGTGTGTGTGTGTGGTGTGTATGATCTTATAGCATTTTTAAATGGCTGCTAGTTTCCTAGACTATTTCGTGCCTTATAGTAAGGTGAAATGTATTAAAGTCTTGTTCATTTGCTATTGGTCAGTATTTAAGGCAGAATAATGGTTCCCAGATGTTCCCATCCTCATCCTCAGAACACTACAAATATGCTGCCTACCATGACAAGAGGACCTGTTCTTGTCACTCAGGACATAGACCTTGAGTGGAAAAGATATTCCAGACTATCCAACTAGGCCAGTTGACTTAGAAAAGTTCAAGAAATCAAATCCCTTTCCAGTTGTTATCAGAAAGCAAGGTGATGGCAGAACAATCTGTGGCATGCTCTCCTGGTAGTTTTGAAGGTAAAGGAAGGGCCCATGAGTCAAGGAATGCAGGCAGCCTATCTAGACAGGGTCAGGAAACACATTTTCCATAGAAGTTGAAGAAGGGATGCAGCATTAAAGCTAATAACTTTAGACTAGCCAACTCATGTTAGAGTTTTGACTCAAAGAACTATCAGATGATAGATTTGTTTTCTTTGGGGCCACTTAGTCTACACTAACTGTGGCAGCAAAAACTAAAAAGTGAAGCACACATACACACTCCAAACAAGTAGTTGCCTTTCTACTGTAGTAATGCATTAAAAAGACTCCATTCAACTTTTTCTTTCACATTGGCATAGAGCACAGGATGGTTCATAGAACGGCTTCACAGATAACTTGGAAAACATGCCTATAAATTGGCCCAAATCATGTCCCAGACCCTCTATTGCTTGCCTGTTCAGAGAACACCAAACCCGGGAGGAAGACAGGCTCTTCATTGTTCCGATCTGCTTGCCAACTGGATCATGGAGAACAGGTCACTCAGGCTAACCTGTCACCAGATCTTCCTCAAGTAGATGGCATATACCTCTTGTCCAAAACATTGATCACATGTCTACTTGTCCAGCCCATATCAGTCCATCTGCAACCCCAGTACTAGACTCTTCATGGTGACATTAGAATCATAGGGTGGGTAGGTGGGGAGGGTTTAATGTGTTGTCACCTGCTGAAAATCATATTGAAGTGCATGTCTTCTCAATAACAGTAATTCCATCTGCCTGATACCATGAGTTCGTCTTTTATTTTAATGTATAGTCAGAGAAATGATTAAATGATTGAATAATGAGGCCTCTATCCATTTCCTAGTCTCATGACATCTAGCAGACTACAGAGGGGTGTGATGTATATGATAGGAGCTTAGTGTAGCCTTGTTCTGGCTGGAGGGGGCGGGCAGGTAGTGTCAGCCTCTGTTACAGCCATTGGTACATTTTTGTCAGTCTGTAACTGTGGCTTATTACACCCCTTGTGATACACACAGGCTCAACTCTATTAAATAAGAGCTTTTATAGCTAGGTCAATGCCTAGAAAGTGGCAAGCCCTGTGATTTTTCTATTATGATATTTAAGGGATATTCAGTCATCTTCCTGCATTGCATGTGAGCCAGCTATTTCATTTTCTATGGGCCTTGATGCCACTGCCAATTATGAAGTTGACTTTTCTCAAGTTATTTGTTTCATTTATCTATTTCCCTATTTAGTCACTGTATCCTTGTTATGTACAAAGCCCTCCATAGTAACAGTAAAAGATGAAGGCCAATAGACAGGAGTTCTGTGACTGCCTTACTTATTCTTCCTGATGCTGTGATAGAATACTCTGACAGAAGCAACAGGAAGGAGAATCAGTTCATTTTGGCGCATGGTCCATCATGACAGGAAAGTCAATGAGCAAAAGGCTGGGGCAGCTTGTTATCATACCATGGTCAAGAAGCAGAATGATGAGTCCTGATGCTTGGCTCACTCTCTCCACTTTATACAGGTCCCTGTCCAGGAGTGATGCTACCCAGAGCCAAGCTAGGTCCTCCCACATCAAATAACCATATCAAGATCATCTTTACAGGCATGCCCAGGGGAGGCTGACTCCCAGCTGATTCTAGATCCTGTCTAGCTGACTTAACACTAACCATCACAATTACTGAGAAACTACTTAACTTTTCTCATCTTCATTTCTCTAACTTTTAAATAAGACCATTTGAAGTTTCATGCTCTCAATGCTATATGTGAGTTTTCTTAGATTGCTATATTCCAGGAGTTTTAAGTAGGTAGGGGAACAGGGGGCTGCACACAAAAGAAGACAGATCTATTCAATAAGCATGCTTACCATGCACAAAGGCTGAATACCACTGTGAGCAGGCATTCCAAGGATGAGAAAACAAATTCACAGGGAGACAAGGGGTGGGATTTTACAGTGCGTATTTTGCAAATGAAACCCAGCTTGCAAACACTTCTAAGAAACCCTATGAAAACTGTTAAAAATGATTCTGTCAAGTTCCAATTAGCCGCATACAAATTATCTCCATTGTGGGCTGTCCATAGTATATATTTCTGGTATGCAAGGCATTTACAATGATCCCCTTTAATCCTCGCTACATTTTAAATATGCATGCCAATGCAAATTACAAATATTGAAAGGAAAATGAACACAGAAGAATTAAGCCCTTCTGGAAGAAAAGAAAACAATGATATGAAACAAGGAGTTTCTCCTATTAAGGGAAATGCAAGAGTTGATTTGTGTTCACTACAGCCAGACCCTGTTCATCATTTAAAGTCAAAATCAGGAGAAGGCTGTCATACAAACTTAGGAGGGAAGGGACTGGCCAAGGCCTTCTGGACAGGCACTGTCCAGGATTCATTCTTTTCTCTTGAAGGGCTCAGAATACCTCATGGTTTTCCACAAGTGTATGGGTGCTTTATGAGTATCTTTTCTGCTGTGTGATATCCTGACAAAATGAAACTTACAGAGCTAGAGCCTATTTTGGCTTACAGTTTCAGAGGAATAGAGTCCATCGTGGTGAGGAAGGCATGGTAGCTGGAGCACGAAGGTGACTGATCCCATCTCATCTACACAAAACAGAAAGAACAAGAAGTGGGGCCAGGCTATGAAACCTCAGAGCCCACCCCCACCCAGTGATGTACTCCCTCCAGCAAGTCACTTCCTAAAGGCTCCATGACCTTCCTAAGCGGCACTACCAGCCTGGGAGCAACTGTTCAAACATGAATTTATGGGGACTATTTTGTACTCAAGCCCAGCAGTAGCTTTTCAGGGACTGTGTATCATGTGGTAGGAGCTCGTCTTTGGAGGATGGTATATGAAAATGGTTGCTTCTAGTTTTGTCTAGTGATGGGTTACTTCCTAGAGTGGGTCTAGGCCAAATGGTGAAGGCTACAGGATCTGAAGACTACTCAAAATCTCAGTGTTTACTGTACCAGGCATCCATTCCAATTCTTGGAGTAGTTCACAACATGCCCATCTCTGTTAACTGCCTCGAGACTAGAAAAGACCAAAAAAAAAAAAAAAAAAAAAAAAAAAAAAAAAAAAAAAAAAAAAAAAAAAAAAAAAAAAAAACGGAGAAATGAGCTAAAGAGAAATGAGAGACAGTTCTGAGTCAGTAAAGAAACTGCATTGACCCATTTTGCTGCTTTTAATAGTCAAGGTGCTGCTGGCAGGATCACGGACATACTCTGTTTCCAAGAGGACTCCTTGAATATTGTACCCTCCAGGAGGAAGAATGTCTCATTTTCATATGGTAGAAGAGCTAGAGACACTGGAAGTTTGGAGGGGACACACTCTATCCTTAGCAAATAGAAACCCCAGCTTGTTGATTGTTGTTTGTTTCATTCTCAACATGGAGCACCAGATGATCTGATAAAATGCATCACACACACACAAACACACACACACAAAAAAAAAAAACACTTAATGTGACTGTAGCCGCATATTCGGATCACACGGTCTTATAACAGCATAGATTAGAGCACATCGAAATATTTTAGCCGATACTGAAAAATCAGAACACAGGAAACAAGGTCACAGAATGTGACAGGAGAATCTATACAAAGTAAAACTGGGTAGAAAAGAAGGAAAGGAAGGAAAGCAGGCGGGTTACTATCCAGCAAAGACTGCCCACCCCACTGTTTATAGTTGAACTGTGTCCCCCAGAAATATAAGCTATGAATGTGACCTCTTCAGACATAAGGTATTTGCAGATGCAGTAAAGGGAATCCAATGGTATTAGAGTCCTTCTAAGATGAAAAGAGAAGCAAGATGCCCAGATACAAAGGAAAATGTCTCACATGAAATCACACACACACACACACACACACACACACACACACACACACACACAATCAGGAGAGTATCGTGTGAGGATAGAGGCAGATTACAGAGATGCCTAGGAATGCCAAGGACCAGCAGCACCACCGGGAGCAAAGGGGGATGCATGAGGCAGATCGTCCTCTAGGGCACTTAAAAGAAGCCCTGACAACACAGCTGTGGAGTTCTAGCCTCTAGGGCTGTGGGGAACTGCATTCCTGCTGCCTTAGGCTGCAATCTCTGGATGTTATAACTGTGGTACTAACACACAGACTTGGAAGATAGCTGTGGGCTTCTGCCTGTACTGCCCTAGTAGAGCTTTGAATTCCCAAGCAGTGTGTGCTGGATAGCTTTAGTGTCAACTTGACACACCTGGGTTGAGGGAGCCTCAACTGGGGAATTGGCTCCATTGGACTGGCCTGTGGCCACATCTGTGGAGTATTGTCTTGATTGTTGAGCAATGTGGGAGGGCCCAGCCCACTATGGGTGGTGCCTCCCTGGGCAGGTTGTTGTGTAGTGTATAAGAGGTCAGGCTGGGCATGATCCAGGGGAGCAAGCCAGTGAACAGCATTCCTCCATGGCCTGTGCTTCAGCTCCTGCCTCCAGGTGCCTGCCCTGAGTTACTGCCTTGGGCTCCCTAAGTGATGAACTGTGACCTAGGAGATGTGAGCTGAATAAACCCTTTCCTCCCCAAGTTGGTGTCAGTCAGAGTGTCTTGTCACAGCAATGGAAGACAAACTAGGACACAGTGGATCTTCATCTTGGCCAGCTCTGGGATTTGCTGAGGGTTCCCTAGTGCTGGGAACCACTCCTAGCTATTCATCAGTGGTCTTTATGCAATCCTCACAACCCCGTAATAAAGGTTCCATTATTCATTCAGGCATGTGAGTAAGGAAACACAAGTTGGAGAGGTTGGTTAATTGTGCAAGACCACAGTTAATGAAGAGCAAATGGATGAGCCATTTCCTTCACTTGCTGTACAGAAAAAGAAAAGATGATATGGTGAAAGGGACATAAAAGTAGGGGAGCATGTAACAGAGGGGAGCATGTAAAAGAGAAGACATCAAGAAAGACAGAAGTAAGTACAGTCACAGAAGACCTTCCTGCAGAGAATAAAAGCTGAGCTACATGGGGAGAGGGCAGAGGGAGAATTACCAGTGTCTCTCAAATCAGAAAGAAACAGAACACGTGTAGAACTTGGGAGTGACAAGGGAGAAGTGAATAGGCAAAGTTCAATTAATGTTAAACTAGTGTTAAATTAGTATACGTACAATGCCCTCAGTGCTGTCTTCTGTGCTCTAGAATTCTTATTTTAGTCTACATAAAAATATTTTCAAATATCTCTGTTTACTCTAATAACACATAAGCCCCTTCTGTAGTTCTGAGGCCAGCCTAGGCTACTTGGTGAGACTATCTAAAACAGTAACAGTTTCAACAGGGTGTGGTGGCACATGGCTTTAATCTCAGATGCAGAAGCAGGAAGATCTCTATGAGATTGAGGCCAGCCTAGTCTACACAGAGAGTCCTGGGCCAACAGGGAAATCTTGTCTCAAAAAAGCAAAGCCAACAAACAAAAATCCAGTTTCATTGCCCTGTAAATATTTTGTTCTTCCAATTCACCTCTGGTGGTCCTGAGATCTGAAAAAAACATTTATCTTTTTACTGTCTGTATAGGTCTGTCTTTTTAGAGTAGCATACAGTTAGACTCAAAGTACACAGTCTTTTAAGATTCAAAATATTTTATTTTAATGATGGAAAAAATGCTAAATCACACATGGAAGAATTTGGTGATGGTGATATTGTGGAAACATATTTTTCGTCTACTTAGAATTTGTTTGGTCAGAGAAGCCAATGTTCTTTGGGCTGAATATATCTTCTTCACATGGAATTTTAGTTGAAAATTCCACATGGAGAGATTAAAATGGAAGCTTTGACATTGAAGGAGAGGGGAAACCAGCAGCTTTCCCCTCTGTCCTTCCTTACAATCTACCCACCACTGAGGGAACAGAAAGGCCACTATGAAGGCCTGAAGGCTTTGTATTGAATCAAGGCCTACAAGCCACAGATTGCAGAGATTAAGGCTTTAAAAATTTAGTGAACTCATAATAGGATTATGATGAAAATATCCTTTTGTTCCATAGTAAATGTGAAAAGGATCTCAAGAAATTGCCAAACATTCCTCTAATCCCTTTGGTTTGTGCTGGTTAACATTTCAGCATGTATTTTCTTGAGTTTGTTCATGATCTGATATTTGTAGACCAATGATATCACTACTAGTCAAAACACAAGGAAAATTAAAGTCAACATCTTTTACATGTGGAGCACTTCAAACCGCTTTGATCTACATGAAAAGTCACCCTCTCCCAATTAAAATAAAAATTAAAGTTTGATTGACTGGTACACAGATTATGCTTCATGAGAGGTCGTTATAATCTTTATTCCAAAGTTCATTTTATGAACACTAAGAATAAATGTCAAAAATAAAGAGGAAAATAGATTTTATAGGGGGAAATTGAAAGCATAGGTGTTCTGCAAGTAGAGAATAAGGAATGTTTTAAAATACTTTATTGATTGGAATTTATATAATAAGACAATGGGGTTTTTTATTCTTAAGACAGGTTGACATATCTGAAAGTAGTTTGGATGATATGGAGAAGTTTAAAGACTGTATTTCACTGTAATTTGAATTATTTATAATCTCATAATTACAGAATAAAATTGAATTACTAATAAATGCCAGAGAAACCAATTTAAATTGACATTCATCTCCAAAGTCAGCAACTACATAATAATCACAGGTTTTTCAAACTTTAATATTTACCATAATAAGACAATAAAGCAGCTACACATACAAGAAAGAAAAGAAACTCAAAAATAAATGTAATATGAACTTATTATATTTAATTAAAATTAAAGTTTTAAATATTTTCACCACTTCCTTGAGAGAACATTTTTGGCAGAGTCCCCCTAGTCCAAACCCACCTGTAACTCAGTATACAAACAAGACTAGCCTTCATCTCACAGAGATCCTCCTGCCTCTGCCTCCCAAGGGCTGGGATTAAAGGCATGCACCACCACACCCAGCTGAGAGGACATTTTTAAGCAACAAAAATGAAAATTGAAAGAGAACCACAGATTTTCGGCCCATTACATCTCTCCTTTACCTTATCCAACCTGAGAACTTCTAAAGTCACAGAATGGTTGAAATACTGTGGCTGTTAGTAGTTAGGTAGAGCTAAGCAAAGGGGCTTGAATTAATCTAATAAAAACAGAATAAAGCCTTTTATTTTCGATAATGCCATGCATGAGTATTATCTTTCCATTCCCTCCATCCCTCCCAGTGGCCCCATCCCTCTCAATTTCTTATTGTCATCTTTATTATTGTTACATAGGCATGCATACATTTATAAGCATATATAATGCACTAAGTCCATTTAGTGGTGTTCATGTATATATGTGGTTTGGTCTGCCCACTTGGAAACTTCTTGGGGAGCTAGGCCCTGGAGACAAATGATTCCCCCTCAGTATCATGCTCACTGTGTAGCACTGGCTGACCTAGAACTCAATATGTAGACCACTCTGGCCTCAAACTCCCAGGCATCCACTTGCCTCTGTCTCCGGAGTGTTGAGATTAAAGGCATCCCACTATTCCCAGCAGAAAAACAGAATAAATTATATTCTGAATATTGTGAAATAAAGCCAAAACTGTTAGGTTCAGAACTGGCAGGCAAAGACGCGAAAATGACCAATATCATCACTCTGGTAAGTTTCTAAAGCAAATTAAGCTACGTTTAATATTTAATAAACTTTGAATATTTAAAATAAGTGTAAAAATGCTTTCCAAATTCAGAAATAATTCCCGATGTTTCTTGGAGGCCTATGGAGGAAATCTCTTCCAAGAAAAGAGGTGCAGTGGCCACGAGCCGCCTCCCAGGTGGAAACCGAGCCTTATCTGCCAGTCACTGAATGTAAGGCCTTAGAAAGGTTAGTCTCAATTTCTTGATGTAAGGAATGGCAAAGAGCAGGGCAAGGATGAGAAAGGGTGCTGAGAGGGAGTAGGAGTTCCTCCTTTAAGGAAACCAGCCACGATCTAATGAAATCATGTAAAGCCACGTGTGGTGGCGCCATACCTGCAATCCCAGCATTCTCAGGAGGCGGAGGCAGGAGGATCGGGAGTTGAAGGTCATCCTTAGCCACTTAGACATTTTGAGGCCAAGCTGGGCAATATGAGACCGTATATCCAAAAACAGAACATAAATAATGTTAAAAGGACATGTAAATTGACAAAAAGTAACAGCTTTTGCTGCTATTCATGTATGGTGCTTGTCCTTCACAATTCATGTGCTAGAAAGATAATCCCCAAAGTCCTGTGTTAAAAGTATTTAGAAATGAGGCCTTTGGGGGGCTGGATAGCCTAGTGGTTAAGAGCTCCGACTGCTCTTGCAGAGGACCTGGGTTCGATCCCCAGCACCTACATGGCGGCTGAGAAGCATCTTTAACTCCAGTTTCAGGGGAATCCGACACCCTCTTCTGACCTCCGCAACATTGCACAACATGGGTGCACAGACCTACATGCAGACAGTACATTCATACAAATAAATAAATAAATAAATAAATAAATAAATAAATAAATAAATAAATAGAAATGAGGCCTTTGGAAAATTATTACAATTAAGTGATGACTGCATTAATGGCAGGAGGAGGAGGAGGAAGAGGAAGAGGAAGGAGGAAGAGGAAGAAGAAGAGAAGCAGGGGGAGAGAAGGGAAGACAGACAAGAGGTAAGAGCCAGAGCGCTCAACCTGTGTCTCCATCTGACATCGTCAGTGCGCTCTGACCCAGTAGGGTGGCCCTCACCAGACAATGAGCAGATGCCAGAACAAGGCTTCAGAGTGGTGAGCTAAATAAACCTTTAAATAAACTACTCAGCCTCTGCTGCCCATTTGTAGCAAGAGTCCACAGATTAATACAGATGGCTCATTTCTTTTCTTCATTAGTGAAAACCTCTGAAGTTATTGTCTTTGTAAAACATTAGGCAAGTAGTATCTATAGTGACAACGATGGGAAAGACCTGCTGGCTAGATCCAGGACAAGAAGAGTTGGGCCCCGCAGCCTGGTGGAACTTGCTTCTATTGATACTGAGATGAAAATCTTTCTGAATGGCTCACTCTTCATTCTCACAATTGTGCCTGATCTACCTGCTTGTGGATTGGGTTTTGAAGAGTCCTTGGGACCACATCTTATACCTTGTTTCCTCTATAAAATGTTTCAAGATTTTTTTTTCAATCTGGAACACTTCATGTTAGGTCATCCATTTATTAGTTGAGTGCTACCATTCTTTTCTTTGCTACCTTTTCTAGCATGTGTGTTGATGGAAGTGATATGACCACTGAAGACTGTGATGATCAGGGTGAGCTGCATTTGAAACTCGGTTACATGATTTTTAATGAGAAAAATATGTTATTCGCATGAGCAAAGACTAGTTGGACATCATGGGAATGTCATGTGACACAGATTTAAGGGGAGCTCATCCCAAGTCTCAGGAGGGCACAGCTGTCTGGATGTGACCTTTCAGAAAGTACCATCTGTGAACTCCAGGATTACTAGCAACCTATTAATCAGGATTATAAAAATAATAGCAATACTACAGATGAAATAATGGAGTTTAATACTTAAAGATGTGAACACGCACCTTCGAAACACAAAATGAGATGAAGCCACTCGTGTACAGTAGAATACAATTGTTTCTAAACAGTGGTGTTTTCAAGTAGATTAGAATTCACCTACTAAGTATCAACTTTCCTTCTGTCTAAAATGTCTGCATCATCGTGACTAAAATAACTAACACAGCTTAAAAGTGGGAAGATTTATTTTGACTCATGGTTTCTGAGGGTCATGAGTCATTGTGTTGAGGAAGGAACAGCAGAGGCTACGTATCGTATCTGTACCTGCAGCACTGGGACCGTGCAAGAGGGCCCTGTTCACTTGGGGAAGGTATAGCAGACGCTAAGGGTCTGAGGCACTGGGAGCATGCAAAGAGTGCCCTGTTCACTTGGGGAAGGTATAGCAGATGCTCAGGGTCTGAGGCACTGGGAGCATGCAAGAGTGCCCTGTTCACTTGGGGAAGGTATAGCAGACGCTCAGGGTCTGAGGCACTGGGAGCATGTAAGAGTGCCCTGTTCACTTGGGGAAGGTATAGCAGATGCTCAGGGTCTGAGGCACTGGGAGCATGCAAGAGTGCCCTGTTCACTTGGGGATGGTAGAGCAGACGCTCAGGGTCTGAAGCACTGGGAGCTTGCATCAGCAGCTTGTTCACTTGGTAGCTGACAGAGACAGAGAAGCCAGGTGGGAATGAACAGTTGCTATAACCTTCAAAAGTCCACCCCAGTGACATACTTCTTCCAGCTATGCCCCACCCACTCCCCAAAGGTTCCACAACCTCCCAAATAGCACACTAGATTGAGCACAAGTACTCAAAACATGAGTGTGGGGGCTCGGGGGGAACAGTTCAGATTCAAACCATAACACATCCTATTTCAAATGCTTAATCTTTTTTTTTTTTCTAATATTAGGAGTTTGTATTAGTCACTTTTCTGTTGCTGTGATAAAACACCATGACCAAGGAACTTATAAAATGAAGAGTTTATTTGAGCTTACGATTGGCGGTTCCAGGGAATTAGAGTCCATTGTAGCAGGAGGCGTGGCGGCTGGATCTGGAGCAGCAAACCAAGGGTCACATCTCGCAAAGAGCACAGGAAACAGAGAGGGCAACTGTAGACCACAGAGGCTTGTTAAAACTCACTAAGCCTGCCCCTAGTGACACACTTCCTCCAGCATGGCCACACCTTCTAAGACCTCCAAAAACAGCGCCACCAACTGGAGACAAATGTCTGAATACCTACAGCCTATGGGGGACACTCATGCAAACCACCACAGGGTTGAACTCAGGACTTTTTCATTCTCTACCACTGGGTTATGTCACAAGTCCACACTACTTTTTCTTTTCTTTTTTTTTTTTTTTTTTTTATTTTTTTGAGACAGGAGTTTACCAATGGCCTAAAGGATCCACAGATCTGGGCATCACCTGAGCCCTGGAACTAGTCCACTCTAGCCAGCATAATGCCTGTGTTTAGCTACTGTAGGTACATACAAATCTGCAGTTTATTCCTTTGATTTTAGTTTATACGCTGAAGCGCTTTACATTCGTTTGCTGCATTTAAATTTGCAAGACAGAGTTTGTTGGATGGTTTATTTTATCTAATGAAGTTTAGAACTGACTTGGGTAGAACTTGCAGTTGTATGTCCTTTGGGCAAACAGTTTAGAAATCACGCTGAGAAATCTAATGCAAAGTCAGTAGTTTCACTTAAAAGCTTCAGTAAAATCTTTCTTTAAAGATTCGGCAACTGAACTTAATACTCTATTTATTTGCATCAGCTCAAAATTGAATTTTATGCCACCTTTTGGTCAACTGTGAGGCGAAATTGTATAACCGAAATTGTTTACAAGATTATGTTAAAATAGGGTTGGGATACGTATTCTGAAGTGTGTGTCAGGGTTATAGATTGAATTATACCTCATATTTTTAGATACTTTTTGAACTCTCATAAATATCCAGTGATTTCTTTTTGCAATGCTTTTGTTCTGGTCATACCAT